>JAEUBB010000003.1:501-92889 GCA_018257885.1 Parmelia sp. 050094
AATCTAAAACTAGAGATTTATTTATAAGAGACTAAAATCTTATAAATATATAATAAGATTTAAAAGAAAATAAAGACGATTAAGAAAAAGAAGTTTATTAGTTTAAAAATATATAAGAATTATTTAAACTATAACTATATAAATAAAAAGATATAGAATTTAATAAATTTAAAAGATAAAGTTAACTCTTTTTAAAATAAATTAAGATTAAAATATTAATACTAATTAGAGTTAAAATATAATACTTATTACTAATACTATACTCTCTATAGAAGAGCGATTATAGAAGAATCTATAATTTATAAATTTTTTACTTAAAATAAAAAAATATATTATTAAGAGAAAAACTAAAGAACTTATATAAAGAATTTTTAAAAAAATTATTTAAATAGATAAGAATAAAAAAGTCTAATACTTTTTATTTTATAATATAATAAACTTTATATTTATAAGTTAGTTATTTAGAATTTATACTATAAAGAGTAGTATTAATAACTTTTATTAAGATTTAAATCTATAATAAATATATAAATTATTAAGTTTTTAAAGTAATTAAAAGTAATAGAAGTAGATATATTATATTTTATAAAAAATTTAAAAAGACTATTAGAAATAAAAGAGCTTTATTATCTTTAATAATATAAGTAAATTAATAGATACTAAATATATAATATATTATTAAGATATTCTAAATATAGTTTACTTTTTATTTAATTATAGTTCTTTTAAATATAATCTTATATATATCTCGATTTAGCTTAAAACGCTAGACGATATTCGAGTCTATAATAAGATATATATAGAAGAATAGTAATAGAAAATTTAAAATAAATTATTAAAAAAAAAAAAAAAATATCTTAATTTTTATTATTATAAATAAAACTTAACTTATAAACTATTATAAAGATTTTAGTCTATAGTCTATATATCTAATAATTAGAAATTTAAATTAAGTAATTAGATAAAGCTAGAAGTAATCTACTTTTATATATATAAACTTTATACTAATTATAAAGATTAAAAAAGAGTATAAAAAATATTTATAAATAGAGATATATTATTTAATAATAAAAATAATCTTTAAATATAGATAATTAAAAAAGATTTAAATAAGATTATAAAATATAGATTAATAGTATTAATATTTAAATAACTAGCGAAGACGAAAGTTAAGATACGCTATATAAATAACTTTATTAAATATTATTATTTAGTTATTAAAGAAATAATAATAGACTATAAAGAATAAGTTCTTATTATAAATATTAAAAAAAATCGCTACTATAGTATTTATATAGTTTCTCTTAATAAGTAATAGAATCTTATTAAGTAATAAGAATTTTATATCTATAAATATACTTAAAGTCTACTTCGTAGTTAAAAGTTAGAATTTAAAAAAAAAATAAGAATATAAATATATATTTAATAAAAAATTAAATTTAGAAATATCTCTACTATAATATTTATATAATAATAGATATTAATATTCTTTATTAGCTATTAAAGAAAGTAGTAATAAGACTTATTAATTAATATATAACTTTAATAAAGAATATTATATTAATAAAAATTAAATTAAATTTAAAAAAGAGAAGAAAAAAGAAAAAGAAGATTATAATAAAGTTTATAATATTTATTTAACTTAATAAATACTTTTAACGCGTATTCTCTTTTATTAATTTAAAGCGTTTTCGTTATTTTAGTAAAGTTTAATAATAGAGTAATAATAAATAGAAAGTTATAATATATTAACTTATTTTAATAATAATATCTTTATTAATTAGTAGAGTAAATATAACTATATATTATACTTAAGTAATTATAAACTTTATAATACTAATAATATATATATCTTATAATAAGAATACGCTAAGCTATATAGTCTATATTTTATATTAAATTAATAAGCTAAAAATAATCTTTATTAAGTATTAATTTTAAAATATAATATTAAATAATAATAATAAAGATAAGATATATTTTAATATTTTAAAACTATATATTATAATATACTACTTATTAATAATTTATCTTTATAAGAGCGTATTAAAATTTAATACTTTATATAGTAAAGCTATTTATAAATTCTTACTTAAGCTCTTTTTTCTAATAATAAATAAGATAAAGAAGTAGAAATAATAAATATTAATATATAATATATAATAAATTAATATTATTATTATATATAATATACTTCTATATTAAAGAACTAAGATAGAGTTATTAGCGATATAATAAATAAATAATAGAATTACTTTAATAAATTAAGACTTTATTTAAATTATAATTAAAAGTAGTTTAAAGAATAAAGTAATATTAAAAGCTCTATACTAAAGTTCTAAATAATAATAAAAAGTATAGAGATTTATAAATAATATTAAGTTTTAATATAATAATTTTCTAAATATATTAATAATATTTATTTAAAAGAGTTAAAAAAGAATAAATAANAATAGAAAAAAGATTCTTTATAAATAAAAGATTTCTTTATTAAAGTTTATAAATCTTTAATATATTAAAAGTATAATAGAAAGAACTATATAAATCTAAATTAACTTTATAAAAAAAGAATATAATATATCTTAAATTAATATAATAAAGAGAAATAATAAAGAAATAATATATAGCTCTAAAAAATTAAATCTAATAATAAATATTAAAATATAGAAACTATAAAAAGTAATAATAAATATATTAAGTATCTTTAGCTTATTATCTTTATACTTAATTATAAAAGATAAGATATTAATAAGAGATCTCGAATATATATAGAGATCTTTTTTAAAATATTACGCTAAGTAAATAAAAAAGCTACTAATAATATAATAGAAATACTAAAAATAAAGAGATAATTAGTAAATAATATTAAAAATTTAAAACTTTTAAAAACTTAATAATTTTATAATTTATCGTATATTATTTATAGTATCTATTTAGTATTAGTAAATAAGATATTTATAAGATTCTTTATAAATAACTTTATTAATTAGAATTAATATAACTTAATATATAATCTAGACTTTATTATAAAGAGTACTTATATTATAAATAAATAGATAAAAACTCTAAATTATTTAAAAGAAGATTAAGTAAAGATATATTTTAACTACTTATAATCTAAATAAGATATCTAGATAAGATATCTAAGTAAGATATCTAGATAAGATATTTAAGTAAGATATCTAAATAAGATATCTAGATAAGAACTTAAATTAATAAAAAAAATTATTTAATTCTAATACTTTAAAAGATTTATAATATCTTAGTTTAATTTATAGATACTAAATAATATTTCTAAAATACTTAATTATCTTTTAACTAGTAAGTAATACTAATATTTAAATCTTCGCTATTTTAAAAGATCTAATTATAGTTATAGTATTAATATATACTTACTACTCTATAATTATAATACGTTTAAAAGTAATAAATATTAATAATAAGATATAAGATCTAGCTCTAGATACTTTTAAATAAAACTAATTATTATAAGATAGAATTAAATATCTATATTTATTTTAATATATTTAGAATTAATTATTTATATATATCTAATATCTACTACTTATAGAATATAAGTATAGAATATTAATAAGTTTATATAATAAGAAAGAAAGATACTTTATTACTTTAATTATCTTATATTTAGAATTAAGATTAATAGATTTTTAGTTTTTTTATAATAATATTAAGCTTTTAATTACTTCTTTTAAGTATAAATATAACTCTAATAAGTTTAAAGATAAGATTTTAGCTAATTAAGTTAATATTAAGAAATCTTTATCTTTATATATAGCTATTTAATACTCTATTTAAAGTAAGATATATATTATAGCTAGTAATAGAATTATAATATAATAAAATTAAAGCTAAATAAATAATAATAAATCTCTTAATTAAAGTTAATTTTTTAATTATTTAAAATAATTCTTTTTTTTTTTTCTCTTTTTTTTCTTTTTCTCTTTTTTTTTTCTTCTTCTTTTTCTTTTTTTATAGACTATTAATTCGCTATTAGTAATAGATTAATAATATTAAATCTTTTTTATATTAAGCTATTTTATCTATTTATCTATTATTCTATTAGATTATTTAAAGTAAGATAGATATACTAGCTAGTAATATATATATTTATATACTTACTTACTTTTCTATTTATATACTTACTTAACTCTTTACTTATATACTTACTTACTTATTTACTTCTATATTAATATATTATTATTATTATACTTAGTTATTTACTACTCTACTTAAAATAAAATATATATTATAGCTAGTAATATAAGTATATTATAGCGAGATTAAATATATAGAACTACTTATATATCTCGTTATTAAGATAGTATTCTTTACTAAGTATTCTCTTCTTAATTTAATACTATACTATATAGTCTTATTACTACGTTATAAATTACAAGCTATAAGTATATACGCGTATTATATATATACTATAGTTATATTATATAATATAGTAGTTCTAAAGCTCTTAAAAGTTTAAAAAAAGAATTCTTAAAAGTTTATTTAGAAGTTATATTAGCTACTATAATATTATAGTATTAGATATATTATATAGTAGATTATTAAAATTAAGATTAAATTTTATAGTTTTTTATATAAATTATTAAGAGTACTCTAAATATAATAGTAGTAAATAATTATTATTTCCTCTTTTTTTTTAAAAAACTTAAAGGATTTAAATTACTTATTTAGCTAAACTAGCTTTATACTAAATAATTAAAAATAGTCTACTTTCTAACTATATTAAATATTCTTAAATACTTAATATATTCTATTTAAATATAAGTATTAAAAGAAAGATATATATATTAAGCTATATTATATAATATCTATTTATTTTATATTTAGAATATAGTAGCTATAGTTATTATACTTATATATAATTTATTCTTTAAAATAGTACTTCTTTTTTATAATATTAAATTTTTTTAAATTTTTTTAATTTACTACTTCTTTTAAAACTCGATTAGATATAGAGATTATTAAAAGTTAAGTAATATATAAATATATACTATAACGAAGTAAAGTTTAAAAATCTATTAATATTTTTAGAATTTAAGAATTAATACTTTATAATATAATTCTATAGAACTTCTTATTATTATTAGAAATTAAAGAACTATATAGAAAAAGAGGCGAATAAGAAGTAAATTAAAAAAGAGACTAAATAAAAAAAATCTTTTAATAAGTATTATTACTTAAAAGATAAGATTAACTCTATATTATATTAAATTATATAAAATAAATCTAAATAGAAAATTTATAACTTTATATAGTATAAGAAATATCTTCTTAGTTATAAAATAGCTACTATTTTTATTAAAGTATATAAATAGTTTTTACTAAAAGATCTATACTTCTATAAGTTTATTATTATTAAATTAGATTACTTAGTTAAACTTATAGCTTAGTAAAATCTAACTTAAATATTTATTTAAGATCTTAATAATTAGACTATTATTAGAGAGAAGAATTTAGTAGCTAGATTATTTTTATATACTAGCCTTTAAAAATATATATAAGATAAGAAATTCTATCTAATTCTAGTCTTTTTAATAAAATCTTTTATAAAATTATATTAAGATAATTTAAAGTTTTTTATACTACTAAATAGCTATTATATAAAAAATATATTATAATATAAACTTTTTAATTCTTTAAAATCTTATTAAATTAATAATTAAGTTAAAGTTTCTAATCTTTATTTAGTATATATTATATTTCTTCTAGAAGAGCTATACTTAATCTTATAATATATTATAAATTTTATTAATTACTTATCTAATAAAGTAATTACTAATTAGAAATTATATTTAACGACTTTAAATAGTATTAAATATTAAAGCTTTAAGTTACTATACGCGGATAGTAAGTATATTTAGTAATATAATATTAAGTATAAACTAATAATCTTAAATTTTAATCTTAATATTAAAGCTATCTATATTCTTATAACTTAAATAGTATAATAAGTTAACTTAAATAAAAGTTTAAAGCTTTAAAATATTTATCTTAATCTTTAGAATTTATTTTTTTATATTAAGCTATTAATAACTACTAATAAGATCTTAAAATTAATATTAATAAATTAGAAGAGTAATTATATTATACTATTATTAATTATAATTATTCTCTAAGTATTATCTCTCTTATTAGATACTAGTATTATTAATTATATCTTAAGTCTACTTAAAGATATACGCGTAGTAGCTTAATATTAAACCTTAATTTTAATAACTATATTAAATAATTATATTAAGTTAAAAAAAATCTTTTAATTATAAAAACGTCGATTAAAAGCTTTATTTCTATATAAAATAACCTTTAATATTAATACTCTATATATATTAAGAGTAATAAGTATAGCTAATAATCTTAAAATATAAATAAAATACTCTATTTATATAAGAATATATTTAAGAAATAGCTTTTTAAATAAAAAGAAATTATATTTTTATAATCTTTATTATTTATATTTATAAGATATAAACTACTTCTATACTTTATAAAGTATTATTTATTAGATATCTATTAATAATATTTAACGCGACCTTAACCTTATAATCGCTTAGTATTAGATCGGCTTTTTATTAAAATTAGAATTATAAATTATATTTAATTATCTAAATAATCGCTTATAGCTCTTATTTTATAATATATTAAAGAGCGAGTTATTAAGTTATTAACGAATAACCTCTTAAAAGACTATTAGCTAAATATATAGTAATTATCTAAATAAGAACTTTATAAAATTCTAACTTATAATAAAATAAAATTATATAAAAAGAGTAAATAGTATTTAGAGTATTAAAATAAATTACGAGTATAGTAAAGAGCTAGCTAGAGACTATTTAAGCTAATATTATAACTTAAATTTTCTAAGTCTACTTACCGATTTATCGATATATTAATAATATAATATACTTTAATATATTTAAAGTTAATAAGAGCTTTTAGTAAGATTATTTTCTATTAAAAAGAGAGTTTAGTATTTATTAAAAAGAAATAATATATATATAGATTCTCTAAATTATTTATAAAATATACTTTATTAACTCTTATTATATTTTTAATAAGAGTAGCTAGTTTTTTATATTATTATTAAAAAATATTTAATTAATATTAGAATTTTCTTTTTTATTTAATATTTTATTAATTTTAACTTTATAGATTTTAGTACTTTAGATAGTTAACTAAGCCGTATATTTAAAAGTAGTTTAAAATATATTAAGAGAATATTAACTTAGTAAGTAATTTACTTTTCTATAAGTTTAATAATTCTTATTAAAATTAAGTTAAAAAAAGATCTAAGTAGAGATTATTATTATATATAAAGTTATTAAGACTAGCGCTATTAATATTATAGTAATATATTAATTAGAGATAAATATTATTTAAGAAGTCTTTTTTATCTTTTTAAATTTAACTTTATTTTTTTAGTTTACTTACTAATTATTATTTAGATAATAGAGATAATCTTAGTACTTCTTTATAATAATAAATACTTTATTTATTAAATAGTTCTAAAGGCGAGAGGAAAGCTTTCTTTTTATTAATAAAATAATATAATAATTATTAAGATTATAGTTTAGAATATTAGCTAATTAAATAAACTTATAAAAGAAGAATTAAAAGCTATCTTTTATAATTATAATTAAGTTATTATATTCTTACTTTATAATAACTTCTTAATATTAATCTTTAAATAGTTCTTTTAAGTAATTAAAGATATCTTTAAGAGTTTAATAAAAATTAAAAATATTTTTATATTATTAATTATAAGTTACTTTATTAACGTTTTCGCTAATATAATTTAGAGTATAAATAATCTTAGCTAACTTAATAGAAAAGTAATTAATATTAATAATAAACTTTTTAGTTATCTTAATATACTATTTATTCTATATAAAGTTATTATTATTTATAAAGATAAAAGAATTAGAGATCTTTATTAATTTTATAATCTTTATAATCTTTTATTAAAGCTATATTCTTTATATCTTTTTAAGATTCTTATTCTCTTATTTTAAGATTATTAATTAATTATAAAGTTAATTAAATTCTTCTTCTTAAATTTTATATACTTTTTAAACTTATTTAAGTTTAAGAATTTTAGTCTTATCTACTATATATTTCTTTTTATAGTAGTTAATTATTATACTATATTAATTTAGCTAATAAGTATTATAAATCTTTATATTTTATTTTTTATATAAGATATAGATTATTTTTAATATAAGAATTATATCTTTTATTATAGACCGAGTTAATTCTTTTAATAAGTTAATATCTTATAAATTCGTATCGAGATTAAGATCTTTTTTATTCTTTAGAATTATTAAAACTCTTTATTTTTTTATCTATTCTAGAAGATTATTAGCTTCTTTTTAAATATTTTTAAGAAACTTTTAAAGTTTTATTATATCGAGTAGAGTAGTCTCTTTTTCTAAATTTTTAATATATTAAAGTTATAGTATATTATTATTATTTAGTACTCTTATTTCTTAGCCGTTTAAGGTACTATAAAGATTAGTAATAATTTAAATAGTATTCTTTTAAATAATAATAGCTTAATAGAATAGTTTCTTAATTACTTAAGAAAAAATATTTAGATAAAGTTAAATATAAAGTAAAGAAAAAATTAACTTTTAAAGTTAAATTTAAAGTACTTCTAAAGGTGTTAAGACTTTTATATTTTAAATCGATAATTAGAGATTACTTTAAAGATATTAAAGATAATAGACTTTATTTATTAATAATTTTTTAAATCTTTTTTTTTTATTTCTTAATAAAGTTTATTTCTTTATTAAGAGAGTTATTTATATAAATACTAAAATACTTATATATATATAGCGATATCTTCTTATAAGGGATTTTTCTTATAATTAATAAGTTCTAGTTATAAATAGTTCGTTTTATCTATAGATAGATTATATTTAAATATTTAATAATCTAATACTAAAATATCTTTATAATAATTTTAATAATAATTTTCTTTTATTATTCGCTTATTAGTATAAATAGAAGAATAGATAATCTAGTTATAGTATTAGAACTATACTTAGAGTTAAGTCTAATAAAGGTAAATTAAATAAGATAACTAGATAGAGAGTAAATATAGTATAAAAAAAGAATACTTAAATAGTAAAAGAAATTCCCGCTAGCCTATATATTAATAAGAATAAGTTAATAACTAATAAATACTCTATAGGTCTAATATATAGCTAGGAACCTAATATATAGCTATAAATATCTAATTTCTAGAGTACGTTCGTAATATATAGAACTATTTAGTAATTAGATCTTTATAGCTATAGATAAGTATAAAATAGATAAAGAATTATATTTATATTACGTAATTATTTAATCTAATAGATCTAGAACTAGATTAAAGTTAATAACTTTAAATAATCTTTTATCTAAATAGTAGACTTCTATAGTTAAGAATAAACTTAAGAATTAATAATAAAGATTTTAATAGATTATAGATATTTAGATTATTATTATTAATATTATTATTAATCTAATAAAGCGAGTTATTAATACTATTAATTTACTATTAAAATCGCTCTCTTATTAATATATAAGAACGGTATAGTAAGAGAAGATTATAACGAAATAGATAGATAAAAATAAGACTATTAATATCTATAATTATAAGCTAATCGATAGATAAAGATATTTAGATAAATAATATATAAATAAGACTAATTTCTACTTTATATTATTATTTAGTAATAATTATTATACTCTTAAGTTTATTAATATAAAGATCTAGGCTACTACTATTTATTATAAATAAGATAAAGTATTTATAAATTAGCTATCTATATTAATATATTATTATTTAATATTTAAGCGAGAATCTATAGATATTAGCTATAAATATTCTTTAGCTAAATAAAAATATAATAAGAAGAAGAGTATTCTTAATTAACTTCTTAATTTATAGAAATAATTAGTTAAAATAAAGATAATTAAGAATATTACTAGCTTAATTTCTAAGTTAAATAATTAATTATTCTAGTAGTAGTATACGATATAGTCTTATATATTATAGTATATATATAATCTAACTTATTTTTATTTCTATAATTATTTTTTTATATAGTCTTTTTTTAGTTTTTAATAATCTTATTATAATACTCTATAGTAGTTATATTATAGATATTTTTAATAATAGTATTAATTTTAATTTAATTCTTATTATTAATTATAAAATTAGTTAGCTAGTCTACTTTTATAAAAGTTATTAACTTCTTTTAGAGTATCTCTAATAGCGCTAACTTTAAATTTTATCGCGAGGAATTATAATAAGAAGAAATAGATTATAAATAACTTCTAAGATTAAAAGATATATAGAGTTAAAAATAAGTAAAGAAAGTAATAGCTAGCTATTATAAAGATAATAATAAATAGTTAAATATAGAATATTAATTAATTTAAAATAATAAATAATATATCTTTTATAATTTATAGAAAGGCTATTAAATTAGAGCTATTAGATAAATTAATAATTAGATTTAAAGAGAACTTTTACGCCTTTAAAAACGTTTATTATAATAAATATTTATTAGCTAGAAATCTAGCTAATTTAAAAGATAGATTTATATAAAAAGAGACTATAAATTAAGAGAAGATAATTATATATAAATAAGTCTATAGATTTAAAGCTAGCTATTATTTAAAATATATTTTAAAGCTACTTCTCTATAATAGACTTTTATAAACGTTTATTTAATATTTATTTAATCTTTTTATTAAATTTATAGAGATTTTATTAAATTAAGCTTAATTTTATTTAAAATTCGCTTTATTATAACTTCTTAAATTTGTATTTTTCTATTTATTAGATCTCTTCTAGTAATTAAATCTTAAGATTTTATTTAAAAATCTTATAATTACTTTTAAAGATATATTTTTTATCTATATACTTAAAGTATTATTTAGTATACTAATTATACTTATTATAATTAATTATATATTATAGAAGGTCTTTAAAGTCGCTTTAAAAGATAGACTATAAATACTATTAATAATATCTTATTTAGATCTTTAGAATACTAAATAATAACTTAATAGAACTATAGTCTAATAAGTAAGAAAATAGAAACTTAATAATAAAATTAACTTTTTTAATTATTTATTTAATATAAGAATTTAAATATATACTAATATTATCTAGATATATAATACTCTTTAGCTTAAAATATAAATTATAATAAGATAATAAGTTATTCTAAATTTAGTCTAGAAAGGTCTTTTAATTAAAATATTTCTTTTAAATTATAGTATATAAAAGATAGCTATTAACTATATACGCTAAAAGAATACTTTAAATAAGATCTCTTATTAAGTTATTATATTATTTAATAGATTAATTAATAAGTACGTATACTATATACCGCTAGCTAGTTTATTATTTAAAGATTAATTTATTTAAAAAGACTAGTTACTTTACTATTATATTAAATATAAATATTTATTAGTTAGTATATAGTTTTAGACTTTATATATTATTTATTTTTTAATTCTTTTTACGACTAATTCTAGTCTTCTTTAATAGATAATAAATTATTAGTTAATTAACTAAAATTTCTTACTCTTTTTTTAAAAATATAATTAATTTATCTTAATAGATCTATAATTTATAATTTTAATACTTTAGAATAATCTTCTTTATAATAATAATAACTTAATAAGAGCGATTAGCGAGCTATATATAAGATAAAAAATCTATAATTTAATATATTTAAAGACGCTTATTCTATTTATATATAGTAGATAAATAATAGCGTATCTTATTAATAACTATAAAGAGTTTTTAATTAAAATAAAGAAGATACTTTACTATATTCCTTTAACGAGTATTAATAGAAGAAGATATAATTATTAAGAAAGATAAAGGAGTCTATTAAGACGTTAATATAGCCTTATTAATTAATATTACGCCCGGGGTTAGACTAAAGTGTGTATAGCTTTAAAATATTTAAATTGATTAATTGGGGTTGCTGGCTGTCTACTTTACAGTACAAATTTGGGTGTGGTGTGCGATTGTGCGCATGTCAAGCAATGGAAACGATTTTGAATACGCTAAAAGTGCTGTAAGGCTGGGAACCAACATTTGGGGGCCAAAATTTGTGAGCTACGACGTTTTTTGATTTTTGTGTTGTATTTCTTCACATGAGCACAATTGAATGCACGCAACTACTCGTCAATCAAAAGATTTGGCAACTTCTAAGGCTCAGCCGCTACCCCTGCCTTATTCCACTCTCACGGAACCACTGATACTAATCAGATCACCAAGGAAGGTCCTTGCCATCGTAGAGTGCGTGATCTTTGACGAAGATGCTGCGGAAAGAGCCGTTGTCCTCCTTGGTAGAGTGGTAGACGATGTCTATGACGGACTTGGCTCCTGTCTCAGGGGACAAGTCGGCGTGAGGCCCACCAAGGTCCGTCTGCAGCCAACCGGGATTGACGGCCACAACGGTGAAGCCATTGGGAGCCAGATCCATGGCATATTGTACCGTCAGCATGTTAAGTGCAGCTTTAGAGATCTTGTACGAGGGAAAGGGCGCCTGGGCTGAATAGTCTTTCTTAGCCATTGAGCCGAGGATACTGGAGATGTTGATAATCTTCTTCTGCTTGCCGTTGGAGAGTAGCGGTAGGAAAGCTGACGAGACCTTGTGCACGCTCGTCACGTTGGTGGCCAAAGTGGCATCGAGAGCGTCCATACCACTCGCACCTCCTGCCTCAAAGATCTGTATGCCGGCATTGTTGATCAAGACGTCGAGACCTTTGGTACCGAGCTGCCCCGTAACTTCTCTAACAGCGGCTCCAATGCTGTCGTCGTTGGTGATGTCAAGCTGGACGAAGCGGACACGGCCGTTGGACGTGTTGATTGTATGGTTGAGGGCAGTAGATGGGGTTGGGGTACGAGCAGTGGCGAAGATAGTGCCGACAGATGAGGAGGAGGCAGAGACGAGCTGCTTAACGAGCTCGAGGCCAAGGCCGCGTGAGGATCCGGTAACGAGATATGAGGCCATGACAAAGGATGGCGGTCAAGTCGGTGTTGACGTGACGGAGGCAAGAGGTGTGAAAGGTCTACACGAATGGAGGACAGGGAACGGGGGGAAGAAAGGGAGATGAATATGAAGTTGGAAACGATCTTGAACGTATGGAATGCCAATCCGACGACGGTCTACGCAGCAGAATAGCAACTGCCAAACGCTCAGATTTCGTCATGGAAATCTTCTTGTCCTGCCACACGCCTAGATTGAGTTATTGGCTGACTTGTTGATCCTTCAGCTTCCAAGGTCCGCATTTAATTCCCGCAGTGCACGGCCACGGGTGACTCCGAGACTAGGTACTCTAGTGGAGGATGTGGGGAGCACGATGGGAGGACGGAAAAGGTACCTTAGTGAAGCTATGTATGACGAACAACGTACTCAGGTCCCCAGGTCGGAGTTGCCTCAAGTAAGGACTACTGCATGCAACAAGATGCAATCGGGACCAGTGGATTTTATACCTCAGTAAGCACTACTCTTACGTCTCATGCCTCATCATCCAGTAGTCATCTTCTTGCATCAAGTCGGACTTAGGAGACGGAGATTAGCTTCCAGACACGAAATGTCCGACAGCGCAAACAAACGCCGACCTTGACCTTGAGAATGCGTCTGACGTGATAGCAATAGCAATAGCAATAGCAATGTCACCTACGACTACGACATGTCTGGTCTCACTATGACCCTACCTCACCCTGCATAATCTGCCAATACCACATTGGTGGCCAGGAGATAGCGACGTAGCTCGTCATGTTCCTTGTTCTTTTCTTACAGGGCCACCTGCAGACCTGCACAATCCATCCAAGCTACCACTTCCCACTTCCAAGTGTACAATAGAGCCACCTGCAATGCCAAGGGAAACCTGTTCACCTGTCTTTCTGCAACAACAACAACAACCACTGCCCTGTCATCATCATCTACACACGATAGTCTCATCACTGCCGCTAGTCACGGGCGCTGCCTTGCCTTTTCAAGACCACCATGGAGACACCTTTGCAAGCAATTGCTGATCCTCACCCCCATGGCCATATCCCTTCTCCGCCCTTGAGCCCTGGCATCACTCGTGATGCATCACAAACGGTCCAAGAGCACCCAACCGAAAAACAAGACTATGATGGAGAACACCACACCGAGAATCGGCAAATCCCTACTAAAGCAGAGGAAGAAAAAGAAAAATCAGAAGAAAGCTTCTACATAACAGGCTGGCGGCTTTTCTTCGTTCTCACATCCCTTCTTCTTTGCATCTTCTGCCAGGCCATCGACGATACCATCATCGCCACCGCCATACCTCGCATAACGGACCACTTTCACCGCCTCAACGACGTCGGCTGGTATGGCTCGGCCTACCTCCTCACGAATGCCGCCTTCCAGCTCTTCTGGGGTAAACTCTACCAATTATTGCCGCTCCGCTGGGTCTTCTTGGCGGCTCTCGCTACCTTCGAGCTCGGGTCACTGATTGCTGCGGTCTCGCCCACTAGCACCACCTTGATCGCCGGACGTGCGGTGGCCGGTGTAGGCGCTGCTGGCATCACGAGTGGCGCACTGACCATCATGGCTCATGTGACGCCCCTGCATCGACGACCGCTGTTCGTGAGCTTGATTGGAGGTGTATATGGAATCGCGAGCGTTGCTGGGCCGATCATGGGGGGCGCGTTGGCCCAGAACGTCACTTGGCGATGGAACTTTTACCTCAACTTACCCATCGGCGGCACCGCCACTTTGGCGCTGCTTCTATCGCTCAACCGTTTACCGCCTAGCGCGCAGGGTCAGCATCTGCCGGTCTTGAAGATGCTCAAGAGGCTGGACCCGTTGGGCACGTTGACATTTGTGCCCAGCGTAATATGCCTCCTCATCGCGCTGCAATGGGGCGGGATCGAATATAGCTGGTCGACTGGGCGCCTGATCGCTCTCCTTACCGTCTTCGCCGTCCTCATGGTCGTTTTCGTCCTCAGCCAGGTCTTACAATCACAAAAGGATACCACTATTCCGGTCCACATGATGAAAAACCGCAGCATGACTTTCGGAGCCTGGTTTGCCTTCTGCCAAGGCGCGGCCTTCAATCTCTACATATTTTACATCCCGTTGTACTTTCAGGGGGTCAAGAACGCTAGCCCCATTAGGTCTGGTGTCGATTACCTGCCCTTGATCCTGATCAACACCGTCGGTATCCTGCTCTCCGGCTTCCTGACTACCAAAATCGGCTACTACATGCCCTGGATCTGGACCTCGAGTGTGCTCATGTCCGTCGGCGCAGCACTGCTGACGCTGCTACGCGTCGACTCCGACACCGGCCGCTGGGTTGGCTATCAGATCTTGTTCGCCATCGGCTCCGGCTTCGGGCTACAGCAGCCTTTCATGACGGCGCAGGCGGTCTTACCCCTCGAGGAGATTAGCACCGGCTCTGCGTTCATGCTCTTTGCCCAACTGGGGGGCGCCGCCATCTTTGTCAGCGTGGCCCAGAACGTCTTTACCAACCAGTTGGTGCAAAGGGTGACGGAACTACGCATACCGGGGCTGGACGCCCGGTTGCTGGTCAACTTGGGAGCTACGCAGTTCCGGCAAATCGTGCCGGCAGGAGATCTGGCGAGTGTGCTGGAGGCTTACAACAGCGCACTCGTCAAGGCGTATCAGGTGGGGCTGATCATGGCTTGCTTATCGGTCGTGGGCCCCGTGGGGATGAAATGGGTCAATGTCAAGCAAAAGCCGCCAGCGGACAAGGAGGCGGTGGAAGGAAGCTGATTGCTGAAGGAGAGACACAGGAGATTGCACAGACCAGCCGCAGAGGCTTGCTGCGTGAGATAAAGCTGCATTGTACGATATATAGTATGCATTCCTGCTGAGGTCGGGTCATTACGGCTGCTTGAGTGTAACAAAACCGTAGTCCCGTACGACGCAGACCGATTTCATCCAGCCGCCAGTCAATGATCAAGACTCGCTCAGCCCGCCTGCGCCGTTCTCATTCATCCCGGATTTCTCTCAACAGCCGCACTCTCTTGGCAGTGGGAGACTATGTGGAGGTTTGTTGGCGGATGCATGGACAAATGGTCGCGACGTAGGGGTTAATGAAGGAGGGGGTTCAGGAAAGGGAGGGAGAGGGAAAGGGAAAGGGATAAAGGGGAAAAGGCAGGTTGGTGAGTGGTACGGTAAGACTTTGGGATTGTGGTCACTCTTACAAGTCTGGCATAATGCTACATCTATCTTGACTAAAATACATGGTTTCAAAGAAAAGGCGCAATGCCAAAAAACCTAACAATAACATGATAAAGCATAGGGATCTTGAAAGGCTGGAAATGCAGATCATCCTTTTTCCAAGCATGGACGGTGGGCAATCTGTGTCTGAGAAGCCGAATCTGCCAGCGGCGAACTCTTATCGATGCCGAGAAGGAAACGAGAGGGGGAAAGACTACTCAAACAAAAAAAGTCGCGACTTTATCTTCAAAGACTCTTCAAAATCTCATCAGCGATCTTCTCAGCGAACATGTCTGAAACCGTCGTTAGCAAAAAAGCCTTCACCAGGCCGCGGCAGTGGAGACCGGACAAAACTCACAAACCGTAGCCATTGGATGCCCGGGCGGCAAAAGCGCAAAGCTCGACGCATCCACCACCTTCAAGCCCTTTACGCCAATGACATTCGCCTTCGAATCGACCACGGCCATGGTATCGTTTGCCCGGCCCATTTTACAGGTACAAGAAGCATGATAGACGGCTCCAAAGTCCTTTCGGATCTGCGTCAGGATCTGCGCGTCCGAGGAGACGTTGAGGCCAGGATAGGCCTCGCTTCCAATCACAATGGGCTGCAGAGCGGTCGAATTGAACATCTGGCGGACGCGCTTGTAGCCGGCCACGGCGACTTCTTGATCGCGGGGATCGGTGAGCCAGGCCGGGTTGATCAGAGGGTGGTCGTGCATATCCGCCGACTGGATCGAAACGTTGCCGCGGGAGAAAGGGGCAACGAGCGCGACTTGGATAGTGCCGTAGTTGTGGCCGTCGGGGCCGGCTCCGAGGTAAGACTCTGTAGGACCACCGTAGGATGAGATGACTAGGTATTCGAGCTCCGGCCAGTCGGAAGGATAGGTTGCGAGGCTCTGGAGGGTGTAGTTGGAGAGCCTTGAGCGGGATTCTTGGGGTAATTTCTCGAATGCTGAGGATGTGTTAGCTAGAAATCTTGCGTGAAGAAATGATGATGGGATTGAACGCTCACCAAGAACATCACCGACAATACTGGCGTAGGGGCCGCGAGGGGGGTAGGAGTTGTATTCTTGAATAGCTGCTGCGGCGAAGTCGGTCTTTGCAAAGTCGTCCGAAGTCTCAACATTGAGGCGGTATGATGGTCCACCCAGAGTATGGTCCCATAAGTTTTGTCCCACGCCAGGTCTGTCTGCAATAACCGGTATGTCGAACTTCTCAAGGGTGCTTTGAGGTCCAACACCAGAAACCATTAGCAGCTGAGGTGATTGGAAGGCGCCAGCGGATAAAATCACTTCTCTGGTTGCGTTGAGGGTGTAGTTGCGGCCAGCGAAGTCGATGCTGATCCCCACAGCATTCTTGTTGTCGTCAAACAGGATGCGCTTGGCCAAAGTGTTTGGATAGACCACAAGGTTTGGGTTCTGCAGTCCTAATTTGCGCAAAAAGCTAGTTTCTGATGAATCGCGCGTCATTTGCGTTGCATCTATAGTCAAGAGCTGATTCGAGCTACCAATAAGACCTCCGCTGGTGAAGCCTTTGCGTTCGGGGATACCAATTGCTGCCAGCGCTTTCTTACCCCATGTCCCGAAAGCCCAGGCATAGGCACCGAATGTGACCTGCAGCGGACCAGATCCGTCTCCAAGAGTGGAAAGGTCATATTGGGGTGTTGCATTTGGGAATCTATACACTGATGGAGCTGTAAAGTTGATACTTTTCTCGAAATAAGGAAGGATTTTCTCCCATGAGTAAGAATCATCTCCAACTTCGTCGGCCCACTGTTTGTAGGACCCGATAGTACCTCTATGGTACGCCATGTAGTTGCGGGCCGAACATCCGCCAAGAGTCTTTCCACGAGGGTACAGCGGAGTTTCGCCATTCTGTGCCTGAAAATACCAGTCAGTCACGTGCCCAGGATTTCGGAAGCAAGAGATCTACTTGTTGCGGAACGGTCTGGAAACTCCAATCTACTTGAGGTGACACCGAATCGATATCCTTACCGGTGAAAGCTGGACCCAAAGACGGTATTTGACTGTAATTGCTGTTCCCAATCTCATAGAATGAGCCACCTTCAACCAGCGCAACAGTATGACCGCCTTCGGATAGCCTGACTGCCAAGGGTAAGCCCGCGTTGCCAGCACCAACGACTATGTATTCATAAGAAGCGTCGCCGGGCGCTGCAAAAGAATTGCCGAGGAGCCTTCTTGGGGCTGGGGTACTCGTGCCCAGGGGGGCAGGCGTTGCACTGGCGAGTGTAGCAACCGCGAGAAAGCTAATAGTGATGAAGCATTTAGCCATGGCAATCGAATATGCAATTGAACAACTGTGGTATCATCTGCGGGATCATTTTGGCCTGCCTTCTTATACTCTATTATATACCTATCCATCTCATTGCAACCCTCCTTCGCTTCACTCAGACTGTAATCGATGAGCTCGGCACCGGAATCATTCTTGACATTCATTGCGCCGCAGTAATACTACACATAAGCAAGCCATTTGCCGTGTTTCGAAGCTCGTAATCGCAATCCATGGGGCACAGTATGAAGCCACGAAACTAGGCAGCAAAATCAGGCTGATTTGTACAAAGTGCCGAGCCGAAGTCTAAAGAATGGCCGAGGATGAACAGACCAGTGCAAGCCGTTAAAAGAGATCGTGGCGTCTAATCATGAGGATTGTAAAAATGGAAAGAGATAAAGAAAAACAATCAGAAACTTGCTGTTTACTTGCTAACATTGAAATTGTCGAAAAAGTGATTGTTGTTTGCTGCAGAGGTTCGATGTCCTCCAGGACAGCCACTACTGCAGAAATCCGGCTAATGCAATGGAGAGCTATTATTGCACGGTCAAGACGGATTGCGTGGCGGAATAGGGTGCTGATTAAGGTAGGTTTGTACTCAGGTCCATAAAGTAAGGTAGCAGGGAGAAAGAGCCGGACGACCGGAGAGGACGACGGATATAATATCTCACATGGACTAATGTCCTCAGCTCGCCCATCCTTTACTTTATGGATTGAAAAGGAGGATCGCGACTTTTTCATCATCACACCACCACCATCGTCGTCATCATCATTACGATCATGACATTGCCAGAACTGGGCTCATTAGAAGCTGCCGCTACCGAACTCATCGCTTATGCTCGCGCGCTAGATAGGGCGGCAGATGCGCGGGGGCTGCCGGCATTATCCCTACAAGGGACATTATCGGACCTTTCACTAGAAGAAGAAGAACAGCGCAGGAAGCTAATTGATGGCTGCCATAAGCTGCAACTACTAGCAACTGGACCAGTCGGGCAGTTTTATGATGTCTGCTTCAACGTAAGCCTCAAGCTTCAAGCCATAAACCTCAGCACTACTCCCTCCGCGTTGATGAGGCCTCAGTGAACTAACACGACGACGCAGTTCACCGATGCTCTCAGCCTCCGCTTTATTCACGAAAAGTCCATTCCTGCCCACATCCCTGAAGAGGGAGCTATCACTTTCACCTCTCTAGCCTCGGCAACCCATCTCGACGAGGTGATCCTCCGACGCTTCCTACTTCATGCCATGTTCAATGGCTTCACTCAAGAAGCACCACAGCCCGGCTACGTCTCTCACACCGCTGCGTCGCGGCTTTGGAAGCGAGATCAAGGTATGCGGGATACCATTGGCTTCCTACTTGACGACATAGCTCCCGCATCACGCTTTGTGCTCCAAGCACACGCCAAGTGGCCCGGGTCAGCGGAGCCTAATGAGACTGGGTTCAACATTGCCGAAGACACATCCGATCCATTTTATATCCACATTGCAAAGGATAAGGAGCGAGCGCGCCGGTTTGGAAATGGGATGAGGTTAGCCATTGCTCCCGCTCGTCAATTGTGGACGGGCGAACGCGATTAGCCAATTAACTCTCTACCCCAGGCACTTTGCCCATGCCGACCTCTACAGTTTCGATATTCGCCATCTCATCAACTGTTACCCCTGGTCTCAACTCGATCACCCTGGTTCCATCTTTGTCGATGTTGGCGGTGGCCATGGTACCGTTAGTCGGGCCTTACACGATAGTACACAACATTTGTGCTTCGTGGTGCAAGATCTGCATGGAACTGTATCCGAGGGCCAAGCAAGCCTGCCTGCGCAGTACGGCGATCGAATATCATTCATGTCACATGATTTTTTCGAGCCGCAGCCCGTTCTCGCTGCGGAAGTGTACTTCTTCCGTTGGATTCTGCACAACTGGGCGGACGAGTACGCCGCGAAAATGCTACGTCAGATCGTGGCAGTAATGAAACCCGGTAGTAAGATCCTAATACAAGAGCAGATGCCCGACGCTGTTGCGGATACACGGTGGAGTGCAAAATCGAAACGCAATCTAGACATGATTCAGGCGACAGGCTGGAACTCGCTAGAGAGGACGCTGCCGGATTGGCAGGCGCTGTTCGCAAAAGTGGATCCCCGACTAGTAATTTGTGGGACGCGGACACCAAAGGGGAGCATGATGACATTAATCGAGGCCAAAGTAACGTACGGACCTGCGTCGGAATAGTACAAATATCTTACGGTGATTTTGGTCATAGTGTATCAGGTGGTCCAGTGGTATAAAAGTCCTCATGGCTAGAGAGAATAGAATTAGAGGTGCTGGGTCGTTGTGTAGAGGCACGAAAGGGAAAGCAGGGAGATGGAATGCTTGGCTTTGGACCGCGGCCAATGGGACGAGCTGTGGGAGATCTGATTATGATACCGTGGAGGTGGGAACGACGCATTGAAGAACAGTATAGATTCGTTGTTCTTTTCAAGGAGTCAATTTTCCCACTGCTCACTCGATTGAGGCGCAACTGTCAGCCTCAGGATGTTGAGCCGTGGAGTCAGGTTGTCTAGTATCAAGGTCGGACCCTCCCGATCCCTAAGACATTAAACCAACGTCATGTTACCAACACTTGCGGCATAACAATACACATAACAACAGCTCCAACAAAACCATGCACGTCCTTCAAACGACCTCCTGCTCACATAAACGCCCTTCGTCACAGTAAGCGGTGTCCACCGTCTATAATCCCATGCACCACAGATCCCACACAACACCACAAACCCACCAGCACCATCTCTAGGGCTAGAGACCCCTATTTGCCTGAGCGTCCAAAAACTCTCTCCCCAAATCCACAATCGTCTCCTCCGTGCTTCTAAACTTAATCCCAAGCACCTCCTCCGCCGGCGAGCTATCAGCGCTGTAAGCGTTCTCGGGCAAAGAGCTCGTCCCCGGAGTTCCCACGGGGGTGGTATCTTCAAGATCCTGCGGGAAGTTTTTGCGAAGGATGTCTGCGACCTCTTGGCTGTTCAAGTGACCTTTGCAGACGATGAAGCGCTTGTTTTTCGCCTGCGGTACAGTCGCTGCTCGAAGATGGGCTGTGGCGAGGTCCTGTTTTTACTTTAAACGAGGACCATTATAGGGGAAGAAAAGGGGCTCTCGGTCATATGGAATAGTGACAAGTAGGAGAACTGACTCACTCTCACGTCCACATAAAGGTAAAGGGGGGCGGGCTTCACAGGTTGTTCCGATACACATTGTTCCCCAACAAACCATTCGTAAACGAACTTATTGGATTCAATCAGATTGGCGTTGCCGCGGACTTGATGGGCCGGAGGACCAATCATCATTGGCGGACACAAAGTGACCAGCTCGAATTTCGGTCTCTCTCGCTCCATAAAATCCCACGCTGGAACCCTCTTCCATCAGTTTCCAAAGCTCAGACCAGATAAACACGATCTGACAAACTTACCGGCCCTCTCTGCAAATTTCCTACTCGCTCTATATGCCAACCTGTCGTCGTAACCCTTCACGGCCTCCTCCCACGTCGTCGGATTCCAATCATCAGCCGTGTACCTCTTCCCATTATCCCCCGCATCGTAATCAAGCACCGCCGCAAAATTACTCGTCATCACCACCCTCGTCACACGCTCCGCATTCGCGGCCCTCAAAATCTCCTCCGTGCCCTGCTTCGCCAGCGCCAGCAGATCCTCCAAGCTGTCCCAGTTGTCCCGAGGCTTCCATATTAAGTACCTAGGAGGAGTATGGATGACCACGTCAAAGGGGCCATCCGATTGGAGGGCTTTGTCAAAAGCGCCGGACTCAGTGATGTCGGGAACGAGGGCGAAGTCGAGGTTTTCAAGGGGGGCGGTGGCGTGTCGCAAGCAGATTTCCTCCACTTCGTCTTCATCTTCGACGACGGCGCGGACAGAGAAGTTGGCGGAGAGGAGTTGAGAGAGAATGTGGGCTGCTAGGCCGCTCCAGTTCCCTGTGAGGAGGACGCGTTGTACCATTGCGGGGTGTGGGGGCGTCGAGGTGGAATCGATTATGGGCCAGAGGCTGGAGTAGGAAAATAAGTGGGGAGATTGGCCGTTGATGAGGGATTGTTTGTTTATTCATACTCACTATTCTCCGTTTAAGTATTTGGGCAGTTGATGCACGAACACTGTAAGCGTTAACAAAGCCTTGATCGATGATTGGATACAGTAAAATACCTACCCGCGCGAATTGGCCAGTCGAATAATGAGTAAATCAGTCACTAAGGAGATGCAGAAGTGAGTTGGCAAAGTATTGAAGCTTGCAGCGGATAGATCAAAAATCGAGAGTGGGGTCGTCATTGCTGTTTACTCTCGCACCTTGTGCTCGGAGGGGCAGGCGCCTCGATAACCGCGCCTTCTCGTCTTGTACAACATACAACTAACTGCTATAGATTCTTCGAGACACTTGACGCATTTAGTGTCAACGACTCCATCATCGAGGCGAGAACATGGCATTTGCTACCATTATCAAGCCGACGGATATCGTCGTAAAGGCATGTAACAAGATCTATGCCCAATACTTTTCGTTCTACATTGTTAGAGGCTTGATGAAAGTCAGAATGATGTTGGTATCAGGTTTGACAGAATATTAGAGATGTAGAATTATTACAAAGATTGTGGTTTAGAAGTACGCACTATGTTGCGTCACCCTCGTGGGTCGTGAACAGCCATGGATAAGACGTCACCACCATGGATAAGACGTCTATCCATGGGAAAGATACTTCCTGATGGTGATTTCTTAAAAATCCTTATTAATTAATTCCTCTAGCTCAATTATATTATAATTTTATTTTTAGAAAAAAATATTATTATTTAACAACTATATTCTTTAGATAATTTAAAAATTTTAAGATATATAAGACTTGAGGAAAATTCTTATTAAAGCGAAGTTCTATATCTTTAGGGTTCAGTTTCGGGGGAGGTTACCCCCTGAAAGCCCTATAATCTTAAATAATTCCTTAAGGTCTAAAAGTTCTAGGGCTTCCGGGGCCTGACCCCCCGGAACTGAACCCTAAGGATGAAAAACTTCGCTTTAATAGTAACTTTCTCGAATCATTATAGATTTTAAATATTCTAAATTATTTAAAGAACATAGTTATTAAATAATAGTAATTTTTTTAAAAAAATAATAATAATAATAATATAATCAAGCTAGAGGAATAACTAATAAGAATTTTTAAGATATCCATGAGATGGGCGTGACAGTACGATGAGTCTTCATCATATCTATAAATATCCGTTTTATCCATGGCTGTTCACGACCCACGGGGGTGACGCAACTAGACTCAACGGACTTGGCCTCAAGGCTGAGCCTTGGCCTGCTGGGGCCCTGTTGGAAGAAAGACCATGATGAGAACGAGCAAAGAGACACATGTTCTAGAGAACCGCGAATGATCCAATCAGCCGTAATCAAGACAAAATATGGGGCGGGGGATATAAATGCCTCAGACGCGGGATTAGGATTCTCCGGTGATTGGTAGTTCAAGTATGCACCTGCTGCCTGGAGGGGCAGGGCGCGCCTGCACACATAACTCACCGCTTCAACTTCTCAAGACTCTCCCGTTGTGATATTAACGGAATGATCAATGCGAAGATATGGTAGCTAATACAAGCACTAAGCAGATCGATGTCGCCATTGTTTGCCTCCAGTCCCCGTAATAGCACCATAGCCCACAAGGCTGACTACATATGAACAGGTTGGAGGTTCATCAGCCGGATTGATGCACGGTATAATGATGAAACGGCTTGGCCACAATGTTCACATCCTCGAGCAGTACCCCTCATCTCTTCGTGATGGAGAGGCAGCCGGAGTGAGCATGGGGGCCCAGACTCAGCAATTCCTTGAGAAATACGACATCGCCACAGAACCCTGTGTCGTCCCTGCCTCTAGTTTACAAATTGTTGACAGCGAATTTAAACTACTGGAATCTCGTAAGATTCCGTTCAAAATGACGACTTGGAAGGTGCTGTACTATCGGCTGCGGGCCAACTTCGATGGCTTCAGTAGCGAGTTCGTCCCGAATCCGCCGGAGAAGCTCAATAGTGATGGCAAGGCCATATATGACATCGGAAAACGCGTGACAGATGCGTCCTATGCCGACGGAATTGTCACCTTGAGGTTCGAAGACCTGATCAACGGTTCAGGAGGCGACATACAGGCAGACCTTGTCATTGCTGCAGATGGATCAAGATCTAGCATACGCCAGCTACTCATTCCTAACATGCGATCGACATATTCAGGATACTTGACTTGGCGCGCCACTATTCTAGAGAGCCTTGTTTCAGAGGAGACGCAGCAAGCATTTCGTGACAAGTCTATCTCTTACAAGATGCACAAGAGTTACATGATTATGTAGGTCTCAGGGCTGTCTTCCCCGCCGACTAATAGCAAACACCTAACGCTGGATAGATATATTGTGCCGGGGGAAAATGGCAGTCTCAAGCCCGGAGAACGGCAGATCAATTTCGTGTGGTACTACAATTGCCCTGACTACTCACAGGAGTTTGCAGATATCATGACAGACGTCGACGGACACCTACATCGAGGAACGGTCCCTCCTGGAAAGGTTCGTCCTGAGGTATGGGCTAAACAGCAAGCCCATAGCCAGAGTATACTTGCTCCCCCGGTCAAAGAGCTGGTCAACAAGATCACGACTCCCTTTGTCACACCTATCAGCGATTTTCAAGCGTCTCAAGCATCTTTCTTCGATAACAAGCTCCTGCTCGTTGGCGATGCCCTCGCATTGTTCCGGCCCCACATAGCACAGAGCACTAATCAGGCTGCAACTGATTGCATGCTCTTGGAGAAAGTCCTCAAAGGAGAAATGGACTTCCCGGAGTGGAAGAAGCAGGTAATGCAATATGCGCATTTAACACGAATGCGAAGCAACGCTGTTGGCACCAAAGTTCTTTCGCCATATCTGATAGGTCTTTACCATGAATTACGCTATCATGTAGCAGTTGTAGCACAGCGTTGGGGCTACATTATATAGCGTTTGAGGAGATTTAAAACCCAGGGAAAAGGTGCGCTGTAGAGTTCTTCTGTTAATCCACGATTCTGCCGCCTCTTGGATGCACCAGCCCTTCTACCAATCCATTTGCCGAATGGAAAGACCAAGTACCAGCGACACTAGGATAGACAAAGCTGCCGAATTCTATGGTTGATATTGTTCCTCCGAAAACGGCCTCGTGGCTCATAAATCTCTTTGTTTCAACAAACAGTCTGTTTGAATGTTTGTGATCAGGAATACTATCCAAAGTCCCCCATCAACTTCCAAATACTTATTTCTCCTCCATGTCGCCCTCTTCTATCTTCAATATTTTTGACATTTCCGCCTTGTTCGAAAATGGAATACAGATTCTCCACAGTCGTCGACCCAGCGACCTATGAAACTCAAGGCCTTTGTGAGGGCATTCCCCTCAGATGCCACCATAATCCAGAACTGGAAGAGATTGGCACTTTGACATGTCAGGAGGACTGGCGGAAATTCGTTGGAGCTCTAGGACTCTACAAGGGTGGCCTGGGACCGAGATGGAATTTCGTAGCTATTACTGTTCCGGAGTGTTTGCCAGAGAGATTGGGAGTTCTCGGCTATGCGAATGAGCTCGCTTTCCTGCATGATGGCAAGTGAAGTGACCAAATCTATTTTGACCATATGCCTCTAAGCCGTATTGCTGATTCTGGCGCAGATGTCACGGACGTCGCATCTCTTGTTAGCCTCATGACTCCAGACACGAGCAAAATTTGACGAGAGACAGGGAGAGTGTTACAACAACGACTTGATGGTTGCTTTTGAACAAGGAGCCGAGACCGGAAAGATCGAGAACGCGGCGTCAGGAAAGAGGGCAATCCAAGCCAAAATTGCTCTACGAATGCTCGCATTGAACAAAGACCAAGCGATCACCACCATGAAAGCGTGGGCTAAATTTGCAGAATTGGGTTCAGGTCGCCAACATCAAACTCACTTCAAAACAGAAGCTGAATACATTGCATATCGAATGGTGGACGTCGGTACAATGTCGGTCATTCTGATAGGTTGAAGAGAGCTGTAGCTGAATGGGCGATAGGTTCTGGTACGGCATGGTAACATTCGGAATGGGCTTAAGTATACCAGAAGATGAACTAGATCTCTGTCACGAACTGGCCAATACTGCATACCTGAATTTGGGTCTCACGAACGATCTCTTCTCGTGGCAGAAAGAATACGAAACAGCAGTAGCCATGGGGCAAGATTATGTCGTGAATGTCATCTCGGTGCTAATGGAGGAACATGGCATCTCGATGGAGGAAGCTAAAGCAATCTGCAGAGAGAAAATCAAGGTGACAATTGTTGACTATCGGAAGATTGTCAACGACACGAATGAAAGAGACGATGTGTCTGTGGACCTGAAGAGGTATTTGGAGGGTCTCCTGTACAGCTTGAGTGGAAATCTTGTTTGGAGCTTGGAATGTCCGAGATATCATCGTTGGGCTTCTTATAACGAAAGGCAGCTTGATTGGATGAAGAATGGAGTTCCTCAAACCGATAAGATCTCCACAAATAGTGCGAGCACGCACAAAACCGGCTCGCTTGAGCCGAAGACGACCAAGAGAAAGGGTATTAGTAAAGAGGTTGTTTCACCCTCGATGTTTGAATTTGCAAACGTTTCCAATGAAGTACAGGCCATGAACGGCGACGATCCCTCCGGCAATGGCGTGGTTGACACCAGCCTTGTTAACATTTTTGTGGCCAAAAACATCAATGGCCTGGATGGTGTGAAGCTCCATGACAAGAACACCGCCCCATCTTCGGCTGGTGCAGAGCTTCATGCTGATGGTGTACTGCAACAAGATATGGAGGACTCAGATGCGAAGGTCAAACCCTCAGCTCCTTTTCTGAACAAACGCTGCTGACTGCGGTCCCAATAGATCGTTCAAGCACCATACCAATATATAAGCTCCCTTCCATCGAAAGGCATCAGAGAGCAAGCAATCAACGCTATGAATGAATGGTGCCGTGTGCCCGCCTCCAAATTAGAAAGGATTAAATTGATTACCACACTGCTCCATAATGCTTCGTTGATGTAATGCGTCCAATTTTTTCCATCAATGGCAGATGACTGACACATGTCATAGGCTTGACGATTTTGAGGATGGATCACATCTTCGTCGAGGAAAGCCATCGGCGCATACGATATTCGGAGCAGGGCAGACAGTGAATTCTGCAAATTATCATGTTATTCGTGCGCTGGAAGAAGTGCAGAAGTTTGGAGATGTGGAAAGCCTGAAGGTTTTCACTGGTTAGTAGAACGGTCTTATGGCTAACGGAAACGCTGACGATTCTGCTCTCAGAGGAAATGAAGAGCCTCTATGGAGGTCAAGGGTTGGATCTTTACTGGACCTGTAATCTGATTTGTCCTTCCATTGATCAGTACTTCAAAATGGTCGAAAGCAGTGAGTCTTGCTGACCTCAGACGTACCGGGAGAGACACTGATCATTTGCAGAAACAGGAGGTCTCTTCAGGCTTTTCGGCCGTCTCATGGCGGTCCACTCTACCAACCCTGTCAAGATCGACCTGAGCCACCTTCTCAGTGACTTTGGGCGCTATTTTCAAACCCGTGATGACTATCAGAATCTAGTCTCTGCGGAAGTATGTCAATACGCTGCTCTCACTCTGCAAACAAGACTGACAGACATCAGTACACAAAGCAGAAAGGCTTCTGCGAAGACCTCGATGAAGGGAAATACTCGTTACCACTCATTCACCTCATCCATTCCATGCCGTCAGATCATGTTCTTCGAAATATCTTGACTCAACGGCGTGTGAATGGTGGGTCAAGTTTGGCACACAAGCAGACTCTTCTCGACATGATGGAGAAAAGTAGCAGTCTGAAATTTACCGCAGACATGCTGGACGTTTTGCATATGAAAGTAGAGAAGAGCGTTGGAGAGTTGGAGAAGAAGTTTGGAGTGGAGAATTTGAAGTTGAGACTTCTTGTAGAGATGCTGAAGCATTGAATGGCAATGCCGGTTCGTATACTGTTGTACGGTACAATGGCCTTGATCCGGACGGCGCAGCAACAATTATCAAGTGTGTAGTAGTACGTCATGCCACAAACGCCTGTCACTTTTTGCATGTGACTTGGTTCTTGAGCACGCGTTCCACATGCCTCTCAAGGGACTAGTCGAACTGTGGTCTGGTAGTTTGACTGCTTCATTTGGCAGAGGGAGTCGGATCACAAATACTTGTGTCCTTGAGGACCCACAATCTTATCATGCAAGCCTTCATATACTGCATTCAATGGCCCGGCTTTCCATTGCTATTTCCAGTGTCCATTAGTCGATCAAGCTGCTGAGAGCTTGTTCGGGTAGACGAGAGGCGCGGGTTGACTACTTTTCACGCGTCAGTGATACTTGAAGTTTGTTGAGTGCCTTCTCAGGAAGACTGAAGATGGATGGACGCAGCCATGCTTATGGATCTAATATCCATGTCTTCAGAGTCCCGCTTTAGTAAACTGTTTCGAGGCAGTAGCGCGGAGTGCCGCTAGGTTTCCAAAAAAACAGTAAAGTGAAAGAAAAAAAAAGAAAAAGAAAGAAAGAAAGAAACATCCTGTAAAAGCAACAACGTGCAATCGTGCTTCTTCTCTGCTGATGAGGCCAGTGAATACTGCGGTTCGGATGACAGTATGTATATACCGGGATGTTCAGATACGAAAAAGCTGCAGACGGAAAGCTGGAGATCAGAAGGGCCGGAAAAGCCTGGTAAACAAGGTATCGCGATCACATATTTGGGTATTTGATGATCAAACACATCTTTAGATGGAGGGTGTTCGAGGCTTTCCTACCCTCATGTACAAGCATATTCAGATCCACCTGTCAACCGACTTATCGCGCGCCTCATATGCAGCAGGTGGACCCAAAGCCTGAATTGCACGGCAGGGAGAATGGCAGCAACGCTTCTGCTATCACCCTATTGCCTGTGATTGGACTTGAATGAGCAGCCCGAGCGTGCCTTGGAGCGTCAGCGCGTTTGTGGGCGAGCTCTTATCCCATGAAGCCAGAGGCTTGGAGAAGAATGATGTTATCAGGATGCTCAGGATTCTCGAGGGTAAAAGGATCGATTGATCTTGGAAGCCTTCGGGATTCCGCAGGACCCAGCTTGAGCTATGCTATATATGGCCTAGTCTGCCGTTGCCACGGTGCGAAAAAGATACCGACGAGGCATCCGCTAAGGATTATGAAGGTCTTGGGCCCTTAGCCGCGACTTGGCGGGCATCGGCCGGTACCTTTGCTCTAGCGTGTAGCCACTCACGCCACTTTTTCCTCCCCCCCCCGGTAGGGAGGTGCCTTACCGTCCCTTTCCTTTCCAAACCCCCGTCTCCAAGTCATCCCTGCCAATTTGCTCCAATGAAGCTCGTCTGCTCTGCACAAGCACTGCCTTCGCAGGGATCGCCGCAGGGATACCAAGTGAATGTGCATGCAACTACCACACTATACACAGTGATTTTCCAAAGTTCCATGAACATGGTTCCCTTGGTTCTTTGTGCTTTCAATTCCCTTTTCGACGAAGAAGGTGGTGACGCAGTCCTCAGTTTCTCCTACATGGCCAATGATATTCCCGTGCCCACCTACATAGTCGCAATCACAGGGTTAGTTGGCTGAGCATAAGTACGGTTGACCATGCGTCTAGTGAGACATGCCCTTTTCAATGTTCTTCTCTCGAATTATATAAGAAATGTTCCTCTCTCCTACAAACCCAGGCTTCCATACGTCCCCATCTGCCTCTAAAACGACCACCTTTGCCTCATATATATCCCCATCCAATCAACTTGCCTCAATAACCCTCCTATATTAAGCATTTACCTGTCTCCACTTGCCTCTGATTCACTACCGTACCCCAAAGCTATCCCACCCCATCCCTTCAACCCTGCTTCCATCACATACAAACCCTCTATGGCAACCACTCTCCAGTGCCCGCCCTCCACTTGGGAAGCCAACCAATACCTGGTCGTTACAATCCGTATTTTCGCTGTCGTGGGCTTCTCGTATCTCCTCAGACTCCTATACCAACTCATAGCGCAATCACTGTTCTCGCATCGTTCCCACCTTGGTCCCAGTCGAAACGATGGTATGGACTATCCCCCTCTATCCATTCCTCGCCTGTCTTTCGCGTAAAGTGCTGTCGATGTCGAGGAATTTAAGCTGACCATTCTCCGCTTCCTCTAGGCGCCGCAGAAGAAAGCATCGGCATTTCTCCCGGAGTCACAGCTCCCGCCGGTCGAGTGAGTCTAGAGCTGGACGTCGACAGCTATAGCATTGACGGCGGAGATCTTGGCATCCGAATGCCCGAATCTGCATACCATCCGCGGGGTCGTTTGTGAATGTTACCATCTCCCTGTTATCAGCTCCACGACTCCTCTCGATGAACCATCACGGCCTTTCCCCCGAATAAACACAATCACGTCGATCAATCAACAATATCTTGATCAGCACCGCTTTCCGACGCACCCAATCGACTTCAGGTGCGTCCCTCGATCAGGTATCCCACTTTCATCACTCTTTCCGCCACGCCAAGTTCTTGCAGGACAACAGACATCCGACCCGCTTGTCCAATCTCTTCCGTCAGTCCCACGGTCCGCAACACCGACCGCCAAAAACTTTCATCATCTCCATCAATTGACATTGCCATCAGCGCTGCCTCCACCCAAGGAAATGCCGTCATGGTACGACGTCGCTTCCCGCCCTCCAACTTCTTCCATGTTCTTAACCGAAATTACCCTCACTCATCGCAGCAGAACTCTAGGCCAGTGAGTTCTGTCGCGTGACATTTCCAAATTGCCCGCAGGAGAGCTGTTATCAGCACCACCTATTAGAATGGGGTTTCCGGCAAGAATTTCTTATTCGAATATATCTTTAACATGTCGGAGGAATAGCAATTCCTGTGCTCCTCCGCCAGCGCTTGCACATAGTTAGCGTTGATCACTCTAGTCTTGAGCATTAGGTATTCCAGTGCGCGGATAGGATGAACGGCCTGTTTAGATTCGCTGGCCCTGGTATAGAATTGTTCTCGTTTTATCGGAAATCATGGCGGAATTCAACAACACGAATATCTTGTTAGCTGGCTTCATGGTTTCTGTGTATTTGTAATATTAGATTTATTATTTTCAGTGTTGCATGTGCTGCCAGTATATACCTTAATATACTCCTCGTCTTTCGGTTCTTCCGAGGCTGCTTTGGCTCTACACCTGTGACGAACGGTACATTACATCTACCTCTCTTTCTTTAATGTCTCGGTGACCTTTGACTCACACATCTGTTCTCCTCGTAGCCCGCGGCACAATCGTAGACCTTGTCGAGTAACAGAAATGAGGAGGCGTGATTGTCATCTATGCACGCCGAAGCTTACTCGGACCAGTTTTCTTAGTGGCGGCAATGAGCTCGATATAGGAAGTTGTCATAAACATACGCCGCTCCGGCAAGCTTGGCTTTCGCGGCCACAGGAGTGTGATATACCGTCTACTTAGGCGGAACCAGTGAATATCGAGCGTGCCGATCGCTGGGAACGAAGGCCTCCGGACTGGGCTATGGCTCTGAGTCACATCGACATTATTGAGCTTCTGATGAAGCGCGGAAGTGATGCGGACCGTAAGGAACCAAACAGGACTGACGACATTGAAGACTGGAAAGCAGTCGAAACGAGAGATCCCTTGGAGAAGATCTAAACGTAGAGGAAAGCTCATGGGATGGGTGGAGATGACGAAGAGAACAGACAGTGAGCAGAAGTTCGTTCCGGGGCTCGATCTGGCCATGCAGGTGCTTTGAAGGTAGTACTAGACAAAGCAGCAGAGCTCAATTCACAGGCCTAGAGACCACCGACACCACTACATGTCAGCGCTTAAAGTGGGAATGAAGGAAAGAGTTGAACGTGCTGCTTAGAGGTGGGGTTAATCTCGGAGCCCCTGCTGAGTACGGCTCAGCACTACATGTCTTGCAGCTCAGAGTGACCAAGAAGGGATAGTAAAGGCGCTACTCGAGGCCGGAACTGATATCGATGCAAAGACTGATTATTGCAGGAGCCAATGGCCATGTGCTGCAATCGACCTTGGTCGAAGTTTGAACTTGTGCGTACTGGACAAGTGGAGCTGGTCTGCTCTACACCACGCAGCCCAAACGGGTCATGTCACCAGTGTCCGGGCTCAAGACTCAGCGTGGCATCTGAGAGGTGGGCTGATATGCACTTGGCTGCTAGAAAGGGCCAAACTGCGACTATGTCATGCCATGTTCAAAGAGACGCCAAAACATGCCACTCATTGAAACGCCGAGCGAGTATGAAGTGCGAGATGCCATTGATCAAGCATTCTTTTGCAGCAACGGCCTAGTCTCCCTCGTATTGCCAGATACAGAGTCCTCAAATTGATCTACGTACGATGTAATATGTAGTGAGTGAGAGGCGAGATCAGCTAGCGGGCACTGGTGGTGAAGGGAGCGATGGAGGGTTTGGTGGGGTTGGTTGGGGGGTAAGGGGCTTCTACGGCACAACGGTGATTGGTGGATTGACGGCCGAGGTTTAGCCGCTAGTGTATACGCACAATCTGCAGGAGACTGTCACACTGTAAACAACACCATAATCGCTACCTTACCTTACTTTACTTCAAGAGCTTGCCAAGTCGATGACTAATCTTTGTCGCATTTCCCTCTTCTCGAGGAATCGGCTCTTAGTGTGTAGACTTGCCAAGTATATGCTTTTCCGTCTCATCTACGAAATTGGGAAGACATTACACTACCGTCTCTTGGGATACCCCGAGGCAGGCCAAGTCACCTCCATTGTCCTCCAGAAACTTCTCCTCCCTTTCTCTCCCAGTTTTTCTTCCCTCAAGTCACATTGTCCCCCTTTCCCCTTCCTTGAAGATAAATTCATGCATCAGCACAGCCTTTCTTTCTTCCTGTTCTGAATGGCATAAGGCTGAACCATTTCAGCCAACTGCAGAATTTGCTTGCTCTCTAGCCTTATGCAAGATTCCCCGCTCTCTGCCGTGGTGGAATGAGCAAGGTGCAGACCAAAACAGAGTCCAAGAAGTATCGGACCCAAGATGAGAATTCTGCCGCGCTTGAAAAGATGATAGGGAGGACGTCATGTTTTGAATATTTAGCCGCTCTGATCATGTCAAGATGGTTCGGAGATCGATAATCAAGAGAAGCCAAAGCAGTTGAGGTGAGGCGCTGAGCCTCGACAGAAGAGAATTACCTGGTAGCCTGTCAGGCACGCTGGTGTGCTTTGACCGAGACGGTGCGCCACAATCGTTGAAGAGCCAATAGGGATCGGAGGCTTATGAACTGCAGAGGACCAGCAGATACCGGGCTGCAGGTATGATTTCAATTTACAGGATTCGATCTGTACGTCGACGAGGCTACCATCTCCGAATCCTTATTACTCATTTGTCAGGTATCCGTTGTGGCTTATCAGTCACGCTCTGAGTACTTTAATGATAATAGAGTGCCGCGACAGCTGAAGTATCAATGAAGCCTTGTGCACTACAGAGGGTCATTGGAGACAAAACGATCTGAAATCATATACTATGAAGAGTGGAGGCTCCGACTCGGATATCTTAAAGGTTGCACAGCAAGGGAAGCTTATCGGATCTGCTACTTCAGAGAGCTCCGAGGCCTTTGACTGGGCAATGTCCGAGAACTCAGAGTGGTCGGAATCGGATGCTGAGATGTAGAACTCTGATCTTGAAAAGGTATGATTGTCTCGCCCGAGATACCACGTCCAGAGCTTCCCTCATACCAGACAATTAGAAGCAACATCAACAAGAAGCGCACTGCGCGAATTTGTCATCACGGGCGTCATGATCGAGAGATAATGGATGAAACGACCACGTTGAATCAAAGTGCCACCCTAAAATCTTACCATGCCATCTCAAGCCGCGACCAACAAGATCCCTCCAAGTCTCCTCAAACAAGTTCCCTCCTGCCAACCCATCCTTCAACGACGACAATTCCCCTCTAACCTCCACTCCCATCCCACCACCAACATCTCCCCACCTATCCGCTCCGTCCCCAGCCCCCCGGTCTCTCCCAGCCATCCATCCATCCATCCATCCCACTCCCCACGCGTCCATATCCATCGCATTGCACCATTGCCATCCCAACTTCCCCCACCAAGCCCAGCCCGCACGGCTCCGTTGCCGTTATCGGAAATTAACACAACACACATACTCTCTCCCGCCCCCATTCTAACCCAGCATTCTCACACACTCTCCCTTTCCCCTCCCTTTCCCCTCACCAACCACACACATCGCACCCGCCAACATCACTCCACGCATCGCATATATACCATCCACCATCCCCTCTTACATGTATCTCTCCGTCCTGCCATGGGCCACAAACCCACCCATGGACCTTCTCCCATCAACACGCTCGGCCATCACCGCCGCCGTGCACCCCCTCCCCTTCCTTCCTCCTTTCTCCTTCCCTGTGGGTTAGCTGCACGTTCAGGGTGTTTGTAAATGGGTAGATAGGTGTGTGGTGTGTGGATTCTCATCTCATGATTTGGGTGCGTCTGATACCTGTCGACACTGCTGTATGGATCGGTTGTGAGAGGTGTCGACAGGACAGAGGGAAGCGCGAGATGAGATGAGCGAGGATTCAACGTCGATTCCTACCCATGTGATATCGGAGGAGCTGGAAGTATCACGACAGAAGGGCCTACAAGCGGGGCTCGGAGTTCGCGTTTGGGGGAACTAAAGCCATGATGTTTGTTTCTTGACACGTGAGCCGGGGAGAAGAAAAAAAGGAGAGAATGACCAACAACCCGGGTATTTTATTCAAGCTATTTACAGACCGTGTCTCCTCCAGTCAGTTTCCCCCCCTCCATGCATGCAAACATTCAAACTCAAGCAGCAGCCTTCTCAATAACAGCAGTGTGGATCTCTTCCGCCGGCGCATCCAAAGCGAGACCCTTATGCGTGAGACCCATTTCTTCTGCAAAGGTGGAGTGGGGCTTCCAGGCGGCGGAGTGGCGGGCGTTGACTTCTTCCATCATCTTGTCGACCTGTTCGAGGGAAAGACCTTTGGTTTCGGGCTGGGGGGTGTTGTGTTAGCATGCGTAGTGTGTTGACGAGGAGATTGTGGCAACTTACGACCAGGAAGTAGGCGAATGCGGTAGAGATGCAGCAGAGGGAGCCCCAGAGGAAGAAGACCTTGGCGCCGAGGTTCGCGTCACCCGAGCCGGTACCGACCAAATAGGGGGTAATGACAGTAATGATCTGGAAATGTCAGTGCTGGGAATAATTCGGATTTAGCGCGCATATGACTTACGCAGTTCCAGAACCAATTAGACGAGGTGGAGATGCCGACACCGCGAGATCGGATCGGAAGAGGGAAGATCTCTCCAATAACCACCCACGCGCAAGGACCCCAGGTAGCAGCGAAGAAGGAGATGTTGAAGCAGATGAAGGCAATCATAGCCGAGACCGCAGCATTGTTATGTTTCTCAGATTTGCCAGCGGTGACACCAATGATCGCGACGATGAATTGCATGATGACCATTCCCGTGCCTCCGATAATGAGGATCTTGCGACGACCGAAGCGTTCGACTGTCCAAAAGGAGATGGGGGTCGAGCAGACATTGACGAGGGTCGTGATGAGGGAGATGAGGAAGGGGTTGCTGATCGTGCCGAGAGAGGTGAAGAAGACGGTTCCGAAGTAGAAGATGAAGTTGATACCGGTCAGTTGCTGCATCATTTGCATGAGAATACCTAGCACGTCGGTGTCAGTCCTTACGATCAGCAGAGGAGGAGGACGACGACTCACCGACTACTGTACGGCGGATATTGCTGTTGCCCTTGCTGATACTTCCGCTAAAGCAATTGGCCCAGCTGCCTGCCCATGAAGTCTGTGGAATGACTTGCATCTCGTATTCGTGGTTGGCAATAATCTCAGCAAGCTCATCCTGGATATAGTCGGACTCAATTGGCTGCCCACGGACTCTAGACAGAGCCTTAGCGGCAGACTCCAGCTTGCCCTTCTTGACAAAGTATCGAGGTGACTCGGGGAGGAAGAAGAGGCCAACGGCCAAGATGATAGCCCAGAGGAATTGGACGGCGATTGGGATTCGGTATGAGCCGGTATCGTCGCGATTCTGCGTTGCGTAGACGACACAGTTGGCTAGAAGGATGCCAATGGTGATACAGAATTGGTATCCTGCCACGACAGCACCACGGACAGCTTTCGGTGCGATTTCCTAGACAGTGTGTTAGGATCTTTAGATAACACATAAGACCGAGTTTAGTTGAGATTCAACTTACGGACATGTACAGAATGACAATGGCGGAAATGAATCCAACACCCACTCCACAAATGACTCGACCGGCGCACATGAGACCAAGTCCAGTGGAAGCGGTCTCGAGGATGCAACCGACGATGAAAATCATGCAGCCCGAGATGATAGTGGTTCGACGTCCGATGAAGTCGGCAATGTCTCCGGCGATAAGAGCGCCGAGAAAGGTCCCGAGGGATAGAATAGAGCTCGTCAATGATTGATCGCTCGCTGGTAAATGGAAAGCCTTTTTGGCAGCATCGTCACCGGCGGCGGGGTAAGGAAGACCGGTGTATTGGCGGATGAAGTATGGCATAGCCAAGACACCACCCATCCAACCAGTATCATACCCGAAGAAGATACCACCAAAGGCGGCAAAGGCACAGATAAGGTAGGCCCTCATGGTGATGGGGGCCTCGAGGCGCGACGTGTCGGCCGTCCCCGTGATGACAACGGGTGCTACTCCTCCTCCAGGCATGATGGCGGTGATGTTTGATGATAGTACCTTGAAGCGGTAGAATAGTGAAGAGATGAGGTGGTGGGTGAGAGAGAAGAAGAAGAAGAGTGAGGCTGGGAGGTCGAAGGGGCTAAGGGGTTAAGTATTGATTGAGTGTGATGTACAAGACACAACACACTCTCTTCGCAACGCCTCCCGAACCCCGCATATTGCTAGAATTGAGTTATGGACTTATTGTCAGGTGGAGGGAAAGCTAGAGCGGCAAAGTAACCTCGTAAAGCTGAGGTCCGTGATGGTTGCCGCCGTTGGTCATGTGGTGGAAATGTAAATGAATGGAACTTGATCCACTGGTATGGTTATGGGGGAGTGTATGGAGTGTATCAAGCTGTATTGCGCTGTATCATGGCAGGGATACCATGATTGATACGCAAACCTCGCATGCATTCGGGCAGGGGTCGGACGATTATGGTGGGTGTATGGTGGGTATTCTATCTTTAATTTCGGGATTACCCACTAGCTAATACGGTACCGAGAGTTAATTGGCTGATCAGTTGATCTAGGTGCAGGAGGCAGGTGGTCGATAAAGGAGAAGCCGGGCCCCTAATGCCGCGTCCAGCCATTTCCCCGCTCTCTTGGGTCACTAGATTGAAAAGATAACATCATAAGATGGATTTACATGGGTGGACATGGATGGATATTGGCTCTGGACTCTGTGACTGGTTGGAAAGAATAAACGACCCGCCAGCTGCTCGCAAGCCATGGGGACTTTAGTACTAGATTCGAAGAAAAGGAAATGCATGACAATCTTCTAGTTTCGTTCCATCCCTTCATCTGCAGTCCTGCTGCTGCACCTTCTCGTATCCTCTCATGCAGAGCTGACAAGCATGGCCAGCATCTTCGGTTGGGTACCATCTTCATTTGCTTATCTCCCTTGCCTGCATCTTGACATTAATAGAAGGTGTGTGGGAATTGGAAAAGAGAAACGGAAATTGATCATGGGGGTCAAATGGTCAATCAATAAGAATGGTCCTGTCCTGCAGAAAAAATGCAAAGTTCCTGGATTTGAGCTTGTCCGTTGAACCCTGAAATCTAGTGCCCGTTTCGGCCATGTCCGTGCTGACCGCATGGCTTGGCGCTCGGTAAGCGTCGGTCAAGAGGAGACGGGCCACATGGGCCAATGGGCCAATGGGCCACGCAATACCTTACTGGCCAACAGCTAATAAAGCCGAGCCCATACAATCTACCTTATTGGTCTGGACTTGATGTTACCCTGCCTTCAACACTTCGACCTTATACGGAAAGTCAGAGTGATTGTGACCTACTTGAATTCTCACATGTTATTCACGTGTCAGCACACATTCACCAATCATCATGCATGCCTCTGCTCAGCGCCACATGCTTGCCTTTCACCCTGTAATATTGATCGACCCATGTCCGAGGATTGGATTTGCAGGGAAGTCCTCTGTAATATTCGAACAAGTCACCGAATGGCCCATATGGCCCATGGAAACATCAGAGCTTCCATGCATTCCATCTGAAACCATGTTCGTTTGTCTAATTGGTCCGACCGAGAGTAAGCCGCGTGCGAGAATCTCGATGCGGCTCCAGACTTCGGAGACTTTATCTAGCTATGCTTTGAGCTAGTCCAAAGGAATCGAGTCCGTCTCCGACAAAATTGGACCCAGTCACGAGACTCGAGAAGGACCGAGGAAGATTTGTCTGTCAAAAAGGGCCACCTCGGTCTCATTCTCAAATACGGCACTTCAACTTGAGAGAAGTTTCGAGAATGGTCTGATGGCAAAAAATAAGCCGTAGTCCAACAGTAAGACGACGGCTGCCAATTCCTGCAATACCGCTGATAGCCTTCCATGCTGACAGTCTGACAATCGAGTCCTGGGCAAGAGGAGCTCCAACGCAGATAACAGAGCCACCGACCGAAACCGCGACTCGACAACCGATAACGATGGGTTACACGAGAACAAGTTCTGACTCAGATCATGGATTGCGGACTGCCTAAAGTAACAGTCATCATCCACTTCTGCTTCCTCCCGCTGTTTTCCGTGCCTAAGAGCTTGATTTTCTATTCTGTCAGCGTTCTAGCTCACGGACGAAAGTGAGCGTGGCACTTTCTGATTGCCTTTTGGAATTCGTGGAAGTCTGGCTGAGATGGAAGTCATTCTCTCAGCGCTCTATCGCACAGCTGAGAAAGAGAACGAAAAGCAGGGGCGAACCTGCTTACCTGTTTGAAGTCAGAGCAGAGAGGATAAGCTAGACGTTCACTTACCATTGTACGAGGTCTAATTTAAGTGCGAGAGAAGTACAAGAGAAGGATCGTAACAAGAGAATGAGCAAATGCGTTTCATGCAGCTGCAAAGCGCTTATCGGTATTTCTTGATGGACGTCTAGACGATTTTGGAAGGTCGCGTGGCTAGCTTTGTCTTTTACGTTACTGCTAGAGGATCGTGAATGGCAGTGATCAATTAGGGTGGGCACATTTTTCATACCCTATGCATAATCAGAGTGTCTACAACTCAACAAGCAAGCTGTCAAAAAGAGCAGCAGTTCGGGGCGCCAAATCCGAGACCCCAATCGATCTCGATCTAGAGGTAGGTAGGTACTCTTTTTCCCACCTGCATTAGCTCCCGTCATGTCTTGGCACTGCTCCGAGAGATGCCAGAAGCGCCGCAGCTTACAACGTATTGTCCACCAACAGCTCTTGCACGGACAAGTTTGGCGCGCCTTAATTTCAACCCTACCGGCCCATTGCTTCACATAGAGGCACCAGGCCTCACTAGATCCCACAGCTCAAACAATCGCCCGAGGCGTCTCTCGGCCGCTACACCTTTCACCATGCAATATGAAGCGGATTGTACCTGTCAATGTAAGCTCTATGAGCTCTGTTGCCTAATTCAGTCACGTAAATGACACTGACTCGAGATAGGCTGTAGATCTAGGGTTCCACCGTGTCGTCCTCCCGATCAAGCAGTCAGACGCTGAGCCTTCCACGGCAGACCCAAGTATCGACAGTCATACTGCTCAAGCAATTCAGGAGATAAAGTTGTGCTTCTTGCACAATTATACTTTGAGATACGAGGAAGAGCGAGCGCGTGTCTGTCTTCGGCTGGCTAGTCCATTCGATACACTGTACGATGCTGGCAAAGCCATTTTTGGAGGAAAGATCAACTCAGGCGAGAGCGACTTGTAGGACAGATCGGAGACCCTTCAGTCCCAGTTCCAACTATCAGTGGACTAGATTCCGCAGCGTGCGGCTGCTGAGCCAAATAATGACCGAATCGAGTCCCAAGCTTAACTTGAGCAAGTGCAGGCTGATTTGCTCACTTGAATTCGGACTCAGTGCTGGGAAGACATAGGGTCATCCCCATTAGCCTCTAAATAAGAAACCAGACAAAACCTTTGATGTTTTCTGCCTATCCCACAGTCCTGACTTCACCAGCAGACGTTTCTCAACGCTCCCAGTTCACGAGCATTGGGGGAGGACCTCTAGCACCCGGAAACGTGGCTTCCCACGCACTCATGGCGTGAAGAATATTGTGCTCTTCGCCGTTGCGTGCGATTATATTGATGCCAAAAGCGCGGCCATTGAAGTCGGCGAACCCTAAAGGCACGACACCCACCGGGTAGCCAGCTGCAGCTGCGACACTTGCCATACGGGCGTCGGCTGGGCCTAGAATGACGTCTATATTGTAATCGAAAAGGCTTCTCGTGATATTCTCCTGGGCACGAAGGCGTAACTTATCAGTACCTCTTCGGTAATCATTCTCAGGTATCGAATCCTCCAGCGCGGCTTCGAGCACCTGCTGTCCCGGATGGTCTTCGCAAAGGGTCAGTGATGTTTTCAAAAGGGCATGGCGTCTCTTACCGGAAGGGAGTTCTATGCCTGCATTCATCTTGTTGAATTCTACAATATCTTTTATGCTTCGAACGGGAGACTCTTCAAGGTCTTGAAGATACTCATCGACAACTTCCTTATATTGAGCGCCTTCATACTGTTAGCACCAAAGCTCTTACGGCCCTCGAATAGTCCATCCACGAACCCAATAACGCGTCGAAGTCGAGCGTGTTGTCTCCCTCTGCTAGTTCTGCCAATGAGACAAGGGGTACCGAAGTCTGCACATGACCGCCGGTTGAGCGGATCTTGGCCACCGCTGCGACAAAGGCGTCATACTACAAATGTTAGCGCCCTCTTCGGTCCATGGCGGAGCTGACTAGTGTCTTACCGCCTGGACTCGAAATTCCTCGTTGTCTTCCACAGCGATTGAGGCGGGCTGCCAAAGCATTGGTTCTACAAACCCTATCCCAATACCCTCCCATGAATACTTCAACGATAATTCAAAGTCTTGATTCATGAGGAGCCCCATGATCTTCGCCAAATCATCGGGTGTCTTCGCCATACCGCCATGGCTGTCGAAGGCCCGGGACGTCGGATAGGCACCTTCGCCTGAAATGGTGCCGGGAGTCGCTTTCATCCCGTACAAAGCTGCGCGACATGCAGGCTGGACAATAGAACCATCGCACTCACTACCCACGGAGATTGGCGCAAATCCCGCCGCGACGCCAATGGCACTACCTGAAGACGAACCGCATGGTGTCTTGTAGAACGTTGTCAGTCTAAGCAGACTAGCAAAGTCAGCAGAGAAACAAGACTGACACTGTGTCCAAGGAATGTTGCATCAGATTTCACGCCACCCCTCACATACGGAGATTGGCTCTGAAAACTTTCAGCTGGGCAAACATAGAAAGCAGCGGAGGCTATACTTGGCCGCCCACGGCAGACCAGCCTCCAGTAACGCCGAAACCCTTGAAGTTGCCCAATTCCTAGTTCCATGTTACTTCTGATCCTCTTTATGAAGGTTCTAGGTATGTACAGAAAGGTTTGTTTTCGCGATAATGATCATACCGGCTTTTCGAAGCTAAATAGTCAGTGCAATTCGCGTAAAAGTGTGACTGGGTTACCAGGTCGACTACCGCTGCATTTCTACGAGGCCTGGCCCCTTTCAAAGCGTAAGATCCGCAAGTTGTATCCATTCCAAGATCCGGATGGGTATTGAAGGTATCCTAGAGTCAAGGTCAGGTATTGTACATCATCGGTGTTGGGACCTCACTCACTTTGATGATAACAGGTATGCCATGCATAGGCCCTCGTAATGAACCTTCAGCTCGTTGTTGGTCAAGAATAACTGCTTGCTGAAAGACATCTTCTTCGGGTGCTGTAGATATTACGGCGTTCAACTCCATTCCCTTATGGTTGTGTCTATCGATTTGGTCGAGATAGGTCTTTATGATATCAACGCTGTGAATTTCGCCACGAGCGAGCAGTTGACGCAAATCTGCAACTGTTGCCGTCAAAACGTCAAGGTTGACACCAGTTGGGTGCTTTTGACATGAAAACATCTCGTCCTCTGGGATGCGTCGTAGACCAGAGGAGTGGTCTGAGCAAAAGAGAGAGAGAAGAAACCAGTACCTTCTAATGCTTTTCGGCGAAGATTATTGATTCGCAAAGTCTAGAGAAGCGAGACCGTAAAATGTTGGTAGGCCTTTCTCATTGTCCTCGTTGACTTTGTGTCACCTGCAATGAATGGTGCAAAGCTGCCAGCTTAGTCAGCAGTAGGCGTCCTTTAATAATACTGTTGTACCTTGGCCCGCCCAACGTTCCTCATCTACCAGATATTGCAGCTACATTTAGAGGGGAGGACTACGCAAAGTACCATTTCCTTTGTACTGAATTGAGAAGCCCCATAGCCTCGCGTGAAGTTACTCAGCTATTTGATCGAAATATTCCGTGTCTTCAGTGCAGCGTGAGTGCATGCGATTGCTTTGATTGCCTAGAATGCGAGAGGGCATTTCTAGCGGCGCGCTCACTGGCCATTTTCTGTAGCCCGAGGTAATATAGTGGTCACTCTTGGGTCCGCCATCATCCGCAGCCTGTCCACAATCTTCCAGCAGTCCTCGGCCTTTATCAGCTACAATTGCGCTGCGCTGCGCTTTCAGAATTGCCAGTCTGCAGATGCTTTGCGTCTCTTCTCGTCCTCGGGACCGGATTTTCCTTCCATATGCGCGGTGAGAACCAGTTGCCTGAACGCGGCATCTTTGGTAAAGATGATGCCACTACTCTATTCAAGGACCTGGAGGATTATGTGGAGAAATCAGACACCTCATCCAAAGAGCAAGAGATACTTGTAATACTTCGAGGCTACTTTGGAGGGTTTGTGCTTGTACTTCAGCAAATCACGGAATACATACTACAGCGAGGACTCACTTTACGCGAGTAAATGGGAAAAGACGAGAATATGGCTTCCCACATTCACGAAAAAGCCGATAGCAGTTCAGCTCATCTACGTTATCTACATGTTAGGTTTTTTCTTTTACGGCTATCAAGAAAGAGCGCCCATTCGCCAACACGTTGCCAGGCAACATGTCTGTGCCCTCCTGACGTCATACTTTTGGATTTTCTTATGATAACGGACCCGGAGGTAACTACAGGCCTTACCGAACTATATTAGGACGGATCAGTGTAGGGCCTATACTGGAGTCCTCGTCTGCGCTTTCTGACCTTCATGGAGTCAAGCATGCCGCAGCTGCGCTGGCAAAATACAACGGAAGAGCCATGACAAGACCATGTGAGTCAATTTACTCGGAACGAGCCTCGAGAAAATGTCCTAATAAGCTTCAGGATCAGTTACAGCAGGCTCTCACTGTCGAGAAGTATTACGAGGAAAAATGTAAGGCTGCTAGAATCCTTCGGAGACAAACCATCAGCTTGGCTTCAACACTTCAGTTACCTGAATCACATGGACTCCCAGGAGGCCAATGGAAAGATCGTATCGTTGCTCTCCCTCATGAGAACGAATTTTCATGGACTCATGTGATGATAGACCCTTTGAGCTCATCGACAGAAACATGGCCAGGTCCCATGACCTCTGAGACTTTCGGCGTGTATTGCCGCTAGATGTCGGGACGGCCACGATTTGTCGCCAATAACGAATGGCCCTATGATTGCTGATTACGCGAGACATGGCAAAGAAAGCAGGATGTCGTTTCAAATTGGATCCTCCTACCGCTATTGGTCACGCGGCAGCATTCCAAAACCAGCGACCAGCCGAGTAAAGGGTATTTGACTTGATTTCGAATGCTCATTTGAAGGGCTGAGACCACAATCCCGTGGATTGCCCTCACGATACCCCACTCGCGATCCTGGTGCCGATCAAATGGTTTCTATGCGCGATGCGGGTGCCGTGATTTTGTGCCGTGAAAATTGTCCGAAGCGAGAGACTTATCGAGGATAACAATGCGCATGCAGGCTCATTGAGCCGCTTCCTCTCACAGCTATCGTCCGACATAAATAACACTTACGATTACCTTGCGGGATGGAGCATATCGATAGAACTTCGCTGTCACGATGCTTGTGAAGGTTGTCTTGTTCGCCGTTGTATGCAGTCGCATGACATTCGGCGCGGTCATAAACATTTCGCCTATTGCCCCTTCCTGTTCAAATATCAATGCAGGGCTGCAAAGCGAACCACACTTTGAGTGCACTGCATCGAGCGACTGGGTTGGCGATGGCTTTAATGACGAGAACTGCCGCGCCGCAATCCAACGTCTTTACAATGTAGAGGTCACAAAGCACGGCAACGCCGACTTTGAGTTTTTGCTGCCTGGTGCAATTCCTTACACTTCGAACCCCGCGATGAAAACACCGAGACGATACAGCGTCGGTCAGTCGTAATTAAACCCTGATCAAAGTGCCTTGGCGCTGATGAAGAGCCTGCCAGGAAAATGCACCCTCGCGATCGTCATGTTGGAGACTTTCCCTCCTGGTTCACTGCCCGGCCAAAATCCTTTCGACCACCACGTCTATGCGGATACGGACGTCGCTTCTTTCCAAGACATCTGGCTTGCTGCCGATTTGATCGAGACATGTTGCCTCCAATCTCAGCATACGCCCGGCTGGGCGCTCATTGGTGAGAATCTTCTTGCTGCCTTGGATACCTCCCGGGGCTAATGATCAACAGGGGAGCATGGGTCTATGGGTGTCTTCGTGTGGACTAGCAACTCAGCAGAGGACCGAGAGGTCCCACGGGGACCTCCCACGCTTTCGTTGCAGTCTAATTTCACAAGGCTGCTGAATCCTGTCACCGAGTCTGGAGTCAATACGATTTCTTGATGATTGAACCCTTTCGGAGATCTGAAACCATGGCAAGAGTGATCTGATCGGACGCCTTCGTGGGTTGGGCTGGTTTCCAGGCCCACTTGTAAATCATGTATAACGCGAGACAATTTGAGAATCGATATACCCCTCGAATAACTGCGTCTTGACATTCAAGCTATCCAGTTGCCTTCCTGACTTTGTGCGGCCGATTGACATGATACAGGGCGAGAGATGAAATGAAGCCTTTTTGCTTACTCGAAGTTTGTGTCCCTTCTTTGGACTGCGGTGACAGACAGCATGCCCTGCATAGTATTTGCTCTCCGAAAATCTGACCTCCATCAAAGCCGACAAGAATCCTAATCATCAATGAACGTTGAAATCTGAGATCAGCTACAATCACCAGCTCCTCGAATCCTATGTGGTCCGCCTACTAGAAATGTCCTATCTGCTATTGCATAGCCATGGCTACTTAACAATTATACTATAATCCGCCGGCCACACGATACTCTTTCCGTCTGGATCAAAAGAAATAGCACCATCCTCAACATCTAAACCTCTTCCCATGAAAAACATTCCACAGCACATCCGAAACCCAATCCGCGCAACTACAGCACCAGCGACGCACACACGTACTAGCATGTCTCCGAACACAATCGCGGTTCTCGGCGTGCAGAGCGGAACCTTGCTGGAGGGGCCGCGCAGGATACTGCAAAGGCGCTTAAGGAGCTGGGCTCGGCGAATGTAAGGAATGATGGATCGTCTGTTAAAGCTTGCAAGGTGTATTGTGTTGCCAATTCCGTTTGCGAGGTCAGCGTCTTTAATCGTGCGACTTTTCCTTCGTGTGTCTTTTCCAACAGCGATGCTACCTCTCTCTCGTATGACGTCGTATCCTCAGTTAACGAAATCATCCATCTGCGCGGGAATTGTTTCCAACATCCCTCCCACGCATACAAACAGGGCATTGAAGCATTTCGCGCCGTTACGAATTTCCGGCAGCACCTCTTGGCGGCCTGTGGAATCGCGTGAGCACGAAATCGCACAAAGTCTTTATGAACGGTACCTGCCTTCTCAGACACTTGGGGGTCCTAGAGCCAAGTCACGGACAAGGAGGCCGAGTATGTGTAGAGGGGAGTGCGGAGACATTCGACGCTTTGGGATTGCGTTCTGGGGCGAAGTGGCGGTGCAGATGAAGGGGGGGTGTTGACGGAGGGGATGTTTTGTAGGGAGGATTCGGGGGTTGGTGAAAGGGAGTTGGTTGGGTTGACGGGGTTTTTGGAGGAGGAAACGGGGATGCTGAGGGCTGGGGTGCTTGCCGAGTAAGGTATTTGAAAGCGATCGGCATGTTGTGTACACGAGAGGATAAGAGTGCGAAGGACAAAAGCCTTTTCCTTTTCGCGGACGACTTATTCAAAGAGCGGAGGAAAGGTACATGCCGAGATCCAGAGCGGTAGCAAATTGCACTAGTCCACAGCTGAGTACAGGTAGCGATATGTTGATGCCAATGTTACTGGTGTGTGGAAGAGAGAGGAGCTAGTCATGGCTCGAAATGTGACCATCCATCTGACTACAGTGCCGTTTGAAATGACGTGAAAAGGAACAAGCGCTTTGCATGAAGATGACTTTCTTACAAAGGTCCGAGGACGTGCATACGGGCGGCGAGGCTCGTGTAGATGACCAATCAATGGCCAATTCTCCGAACTGAGATACTTGCAGTTGCGCCCATTTTTGAAACAGACTCAGGGACAGACAGGGTTCAAGCCGCGGTACGGATTTGAGGAGAAGCTTGTTCGGATTTGTATTCGTTTGGTGGGGTAGGACAGAGTGACATTTCTCGACATGGCGTCTTGATACGCAGCATATTGCATGTCGGTGCAATCTTCAAAAGCGTGCGTGGCATGAATCACAAACATGTTTTAGGAGCTAGCGGCGCTTTGCAGGTGCGCGGCAGAACACTGGAGGAAATGTCAGGCTGCATCTGTAGTGGATTTGTCCTTGGTCTGTTTCGGCGACCATGACCGAATCGCCAGGCAGATGTGCGTCGGCGTCAAGACGCAGTCACAGGTACGAGAGTCTTGATTCTAGCCACAATCTTCGCATCTCGCAACCTCCATTGCAGACACAAGCCTGCATTGTTCACCGATCCAGGACAGCAGGTGGAGTTCTTCCCTTCAAACGTCAGACGATCTGCGCCCTACTGAACCTACGATCAGAAATTCGACTCTCTACGGCAACCGGAAGAGAGCACGGCCACGCTACTAGCCTCTGTATCGATCTCTGAACGATCATGCCTGTCACGATCTTACCTAAAGCGAAGTCGACAGTCTCGAAGTACATCGTGAGGCATCGTGAAGGCGATGAAGCACGCAAGCGCCCATGCGTCCATTTCATTACCTTTGGTTCTGACTATGGATGGACCAAGGTTGGGAAGAAGAGTGGCTTCGACGTCGTCCTCAAATTAGACTTGTCCTCGCATCAGCCGCCTCCACCGGAACTCTGTGACAGATTCACTGGGCAGGACCCGGTGCTTGCCAACAATTTCTTCTCGATTCAAGAAAACAAAGAGGCATTCAACGATGCCCTGGCAAAGCTGAAGAAAGAGATTCGGGCAGAGGAGAAGCGTCAGCTGCCGGGCTGTTGTATTGCGTTCAGAATCAATTGTACCGTGGGCAGGCATAGGAGTGTGGCGATGGCGGAAAAGTTAGCAATGGCGGTGGCGAGCTTTGAGGGCTCCAAAGCCGAATGTCTTCATCTCGACCTCGGGAAGGGCATGGATCCACGAGCTGAGAATCCGATAAGGATAAGCTTTACGGTGCCAGAAGACGAACTGGCGCGAAGACGTACGGGGACGGGGCAACGGGTAGAGGCGATGTCGGAAATAAGAATGAGCGAAGTGAGGACAAGAAGAACAGCGGCGACAGCGGGCGCGGTGCTGACCCCGAGAGAAGCACCGTTGCGCAATCAGGCGGTATCATGGGGACCAACGAGACTGGTGAGCCAACCGGATCCTCGACTACGCAAGGACGCTCACAGATCGGCTGGTCAATGGAGAGGAAACGAGGACCGAGGCGGGAGGCTGTTTCCATGAAGATGTACCAATTGAGATCATCAGGCGCTTGTTTCAGTCATTGGACTCTCTTGAGCTACGTGGTCATGTAGTAGTCATAAGTCTGTTAGTACCTTACGTTATTGCCAACAGGCCTAGAACCTCTATCGATTGACATTCAGCTAAAGGTCTCGACCAACTTCCTCCTCACTCGACACAGCTTATACCTCTAAGGGCTCCCGCCCTCTTCATATGAAACATAATGTCCATATTAGACTTTGTCATTACTGGGCATTCCGAGACTCATGCTTGTAACTATGCAGTTGAGCTCTCGGCTCTTACTGTTCTGTTACCAGCTGTACGCTCCCGAAAGAGAGGCAAACATTTGAGAGCTTGACAGGACTCGCATTCATCTGCAGGCTAGCAGATGTGACGCCAATTCTTCAGTCGCAAGATCCTCTTCCTCCTCCATTCTTCAAATCACCCTCGCTATCGCCTTCGACCTCATTTTCAACACTGCTCTCACTCGTTACACTTGAGCCTGACAGGCTCCAACAGCCTACACTGTCCACATAGGTTTTGCCCGCGTTATAGGATAGCTCAGAGGTGCAAAGTCGGATTCTTTTGCCACGCATGGTGTCACATGAGGTGTCTAGCCAGGCATCGGTAGCAGATCTTTTCTGTATTTTAAGCGCAGAATCGTCAGAGTCTACCTGCTGTCCTGCTTCCTTAACAGAGATTACGTCGTCCTTGAGTTCAGTCAAAGGAGATGTAATCGAGGCTCCCTCGACAAGGCTCACGTCGTCGTTGAGTTCAGTCAAAGAGGATGTAATCGAGCTTTGATCAACAAGGCTTACGTCGTCCTTAAGTTCGCTCAGAGAGGATGTGATTGAGGTGTCTGGCGAGACATGAGGTACTTGAATGCCTCCCGCGATCCATTTGTCCAGAAGCCGCCTGCATTCTGCAGTGAGCCTAGATTTGGAGATCTTGCCACGTTGCTCGATTTCATCTCGCTCAGCACGCCGTCTTTGAACGAGTAATTCGACGTGTTTGCTGACTTTTTTGTACGGCTTACCTGTCTTCAGTTGCAATGTGTCCTGCACCGTAGGCCAAAAACCATGAATATCTCCCCATGCAAAAATCTCTTTCAAATTGACGCATATCCGAAGTAGCATGGTATCGTCTTCCGGCTGGTAAACCGTTTGGGTTCGCCCAGTGTCCGGCTTCCTTTGTGCGTGTTTTTCTACCAATTTGGGTTGGGCTGGCTTTGTCATCTCATTTCCGGAGGTCGATGCTTTTACGGTAGAAATGCGAGATCTTGTGACGCGTGTTCCGTCAAAGTTGTCAATAGCTAGTGCTGGATTCTTGACCATGAAGCCTGTACTATCTTTAGTGTACGCTTCACATGCAGTAGGACCTGGTATTGTAGCCTCAATGGCTTTCCCTTTTCTATCGTATACTATGTGTCCGGTTTGCGCTGGCCTTTCCAACTCGCTCCGGGATGTCGATGTTTCTGTGGTCGACATGCGAGATCTTGTGACACGCGTTCCATCAAAGTCTTCAATAGCCAATGCTGGGTTCTTGACCATAAGGCCTGTACTAGCTTTGATGTACGCTTTACGCGCAGTAGGTCGTGGAATTATAGGTTCATTGGCTTTTGCAAGGTCCTCGTTACCGAATTGGTCATGTGTACAACGCCGCTATGGCATGAGTCAGCTAAATATAGTCAAATACAAGGTAGATCGCAGACCTTGTTTTGGCGGCATTGACCACATGCCACTGTGCGTGGGACCGGAACACGTGTAACTTGAGGGTCAGGTAACGGCATGCCGCTTTTCGATTGGTGTACAATAGCGTTTGTGGGTTCGATAGGCTGCGCGGTCTCAACCGTCCCCTCATCGTCCTTCATGTCATGTTTACAAGGACGCTTGAGCAAAAATCAGCTTAGTCTAAAAAGACTGTAGATATACTGCAGACCTTGCCTACACAGCATCCATCTAATATCTGCGATTCGCTTTGAGGAGCCAATCCTGTTGCAGTCGAGATGCGAGATCTTGTGGCACGAGATCCAGGTAAGTTTTCAGCAGGCAATACTTCTTCAACAGGCAGTGCCGAAGTTTGGACCATAAGGCCTGTCAAGGCTCTCGCGGGGTCCTTGTTTCCGTTTCTGTCATGTGTACAACGCCGCTGTAGTGAGTCAGCCGAGCCCAGTCAGGATTCAGGTATATCGCATATGGCATGCCTTCTTTTGCCGGCATTTATCACACGATAAACGTCTATCTTGTGTTAACGGCATACTAGTCTCCGATTCAAACCCAAAAAGGTTCTTGAGTTCCGTAGGCTGCACGATTCTGACCATCTCCTCATTCTCATTTGTGTCAAGTATACAACGCTGGTGCTGGTGACGCCACTGTAGCATGAGTCAGTCTAATCTTGTCAGATCGTAGGTATACCGCAGACCTTGCTTTTGCCGCATGCATTACATTCTTGGTGTATGTTTTGACCTGGCAGTGTGCCGTTTATGGGCTCGAATCCAACAGAGTCTTTGGATATGGTAGGTGTCCCTCTCTCAGGCGTCTGCTCACTGGTCTCTGCTGTTTCCGTCACTCCCATCGGTTTATCCTTGGCTCCCGGCGCAAGGCGTCTTTTTTCACGCATTTCACGGCTGTCGTTGTCTTCCTGGGGCGAAAGAGGCCGGCTAGGAAGAATCAAGGGGTTGAGTCCAGGCTCAGCGGCCTCAAATCCATATCTCCTGTTATCATGGAACTTTAAGCGGTCCCTGAGTTCCAGATCCGTACCATTGGATGATATAGAGCGGTGAACGCAAAGGCTATGAATATCTTCTGGGTTCATCGTATCGTAGTTCTCGGCAGTCCTGACCTCCGATTGGAATTCGTCATCTTTTTCCAAGCGCTTGACAAGGTCACCATTTGGACCACCGCAACGTAGGCCACGTCGTTTGAGCTCTTTTTTCAAGTCATGCTGACGCATGTACCGGTAACACATGTCAGTTTCTTTTTCTGATTCCGTTTGAATGTGAGCTTTGGGCGTTCCTTGTCTCGGTACTGCATGGTCACTCGAAGGCGTCTGGTGATGCGTGTTTTGCAGAGTAGAGGAAGACGTTGAGCTAGCGATAGGTGAGGAGGACAAAGGGTCGAATGGCGAAGGGGAAGAGGCTCCAAGAGAGAGATTCCTAGAGTTAGCGAATCGCAGGGCATCAGCAGCAGATGGTACGTTCTGGCTGATATTAGGGCGAGGACCAATGGCTGCAGGCGGTGTTTCCCCGGAAATACAGGTCGCAGGGGTAGCAGTAGTGGCGAGTAGACCTCTAGATATGCTTTGTGGATATACAGCTTTCCGTGGTTCCTTGAATGATTGCGGCGATGAGTAATATTGAGTATGGAAAGATTGGGGCTGATCATAAGAGGACTGCACACTGCGTTGACAATTTGCCATGAGCCCGTCGAGGTATCTATCATAGTCTGTTATGGTATCCATGGTAAAGTAAAGAGGCACAGAGGCTACACAATTCTAAGTTGATGTTAACGCGAAAGTGGAAAGTGAAAACGCGGGTATTTCACGGGTATTTCACGGGTATTTCAGGGTTCACGTAACACGTTTCAGGGGTTCAGCCCTAAACGTGCGCCCCTCCCGCCAGACGATGGGATAGTGACCAGGGGGCAGACCTTTGAATTTTGATGTTCGCAAGTTCAAATTAGATATTTCCAACTCTCTTCGGGGTACTCTTAGAGGTTACTTCTAGAGGGGTAAGGGTACTTTTCTAGACACTTGATAAAAGCACTCTATAGCGATACTTCTGAGGGTATAATATTAAGAGATCACGTTTCAGGGGTTTAGCCCTAAAGGTGAACCCCACGATAGTACGGAGGTCGATACCGAAAGTTCTAATACCTTATACCTACGACTCTTAAAGTTCTATTCGAAAGATCGGGGAGATTATCTAGATAATACGCTTAAATATAAGACTTATTTTTCCTTGGCGGTATTCTCCATCTCTTTCTCTGTAGCCATAATCGACGCCTTCAATGCATTTGCACGACAACTACTAGAGCTTGCCTGATTTGCTATGATAGTGAAAAAGAGCAATGCTCACGAATTGCAAAAGATTCTTAATGTAGAGACTCGCTCACCTCCTGATCTGTGGAGTTGCAAGAGCCTGAGTGTAGTCTTTTCCAATAAGGCATTACTTGACTTTGATCCTAGGAGCTAACGAGACTATTCAAATGAAAATTTTACACCCATCCCAGTCGTCTATCACTTCAATCAATCCATGGTGGCCGTTGCATCTTGTCTCGCCTTCTTGGTTCTGTTTTGAAGCCGGCCCGTCGCATAAGACATCTGAGACAGACGGCATGCCGAGGGTCACTCTTCTAACGTACTAAATACTTCCTTGACTCCAAATTAACTATAGAACCCTGATTTGCTGAGATCAGATTTTGCTACGTCCCGCTCCTGCGCGAAGACGCTGTCCAGTACAAGTATGCACAGGTCCGCTCGGAAATATCATGTCGCCGTTGATATCTCTCATTCTGACTTTTGTACATTATGAAGCGTTTCAGTTTTGAAAGCCTGTCTTTACTGTGTCTTTTTTCTTGCTTTGATCAAGGATCCACTCTTTTCAGTAACAACACCGCTAGTACTTCTTTCTGGTTGGAGGATATCAAGCACTTAGGAGTGGCAGCTTTCCAGGATTCGTCCTACCAAGTGTTTCGCAACGTGAAGGACTTTGGGGCCAAAGGTCTGCATTCACGCTTGCCACTCATGGAGAAATACCTGCTGACATATCCAAAGGGGATGGCATCAGCGATGACACTGCAGCAATCAATCTGGCTATCAGTAGCGGCAACAGATGTGGGCCTAAATCTTGCCAATCTTCAACAACAAGCCCCGCTGTCGTCTACTTCCCAGCGGGGACTTACAGCATTTCGGCTCCTATCATCGACTACTATTATACGCAGATCATAGGCAATCCCAATGATCTACCTATCATCAAAGCCACTTCCAACTTCACTGGCTTTGCTCTGATTGACGGTGATCAGTATCAGCCCGGGAACGCCGCCAATCCCGCAGGAAGTCTAGGGTTTAATTCAACCAATGTTTTCTACAGACAGATCAAAAATTTGGTACTCGATACGACTAGTGCCGCTTCCAATGTCAGTGTCAACGGTATTCATTGGCCGACAGCTCAAGCCACGAGCTTGCAAAGCATCATCTTCCGTCTCAGCGATGCACCAGGGACGCAACATCAGGGTCTCTTCATTGAAGCCGGTAAGTCTCTACTATGATCTGGTCCATGGCTTTTAACGTGTGATATAGGATCGGGTGGCTTCATGAGTGATCTTGTTTTCTATGGTGGCCTTGCAGGAGCTTTTATGGGAAATCAGCAATTTACATCGCGAAATCTCTCGTTCTACAACTCCGTGCAGGCGATCAACCAAATCTTTGACTGGGGTGAGTTACTGCATTTGGCTTCACCACTTTCACTAACTTAGCCTAGGCTGGACCTATAAATCCATTACAATCAGCAACTGCAGTGTCGGTTTGAACATGAGCTCCGGCGGCTCGTCATCACAGGCCGTTGGGTCAGTGACCTTTATTGATAGCACTATTGCGGATACACCGATAGGGATTTTGACGTCTCATGGCTCCGATGTGTCTTCTTTCTCAAACGGAAGCTTGATATTGGAGAATGTCTACTTCAAGAACGTCCGAACGGCTGTCCAAGGACCTAAGAACGCAACGGCGCTGGCTGGGACATCGGGCTCTTTGAGAGTAGCAGCATGGGGCCAGGGACATCAATACTCCCCGACTGGACCAGCCAGCTTTCAAGGAATCATCCCAGAATTTTTCAGACCGAAAGGGTTGATTGCTGGCGACGTTTACTACCAACGCTCTAAACCCAGCTATGCAGCGATCCCCGTTTCGCAGTTCTCAAGCACGCGTGCCGCTGGGGCCAAGGGTGACGGAGTCGCGGATGATACCGCTGCCTTACAGAAAGCCATCAACCTAGCTTCAATCAGTGGGCAAATCGTCTTTTTCGATGCCGGTACATATCGAGTCACCAAAACGCTCTACGTGCCCAGAAATTCCAAGTTGATAGGCGAAAGCTACTCAGTCATCATGTCCAGCGGGCGATTCTTTGCCAACATGAAGCACCCGAGGCCTGTGGTACAGGTCGGGCAAGCTGGCGAGGTCGGTACCGTGGAATGGTCTGACATGATTGTCTCTACTCAAGGATCCCAAGCAGGCGCCGTGCTTATTGAGTGGAACCTAGCCACTTTGGGAGGTACATCCGGCATGTGGGATGTTCACACTAGAATCGGTGGATTTGCAGGATCAAATCTGCAGAGCAACGACTGCCCTGCTCCGATCAACAGCGATGCTCCTTCAAACGCCAACGCTACATCCTCCAACACTACAGTCTCGACCTCTTGGAAGGGATCTTTCCAAAATTCTACTGCCTCTGGCTGGAACGCCACCTCTCCGTCATCGGCGCACAACAACAGCTCAAACGCTTCATCGTCCTGCATGGGAGCATTCATGTCAATGCACATCACCGCGGCGGCAACAGGACTGTACATGGAAAACGTATGGCTCTGGACCGCAGACCACAACCTGGATTCTACCCTCCCAAAATCCGCAAACACGAACATCACCGTATACGCAGGCCGCGGCCTCTACATCGAAAGCCAAAAAGGCAACATCTGGCTGTAAGCTCGCTCCTCGGACTCCCCTGTCCCTCCTCATCGCTAACATCACCCAGCGTCGGCACAGCAGTCGAGCACCACTCCCTCTACCAGTACCAACTAGCCCAGACCAAAGACATCTTCATGGGCCAAATCCAAACCGAAACACGCTACTACCAGCCATCCGCCGGCTCGCAGCATCCGTTCCCACGGCTCCACAGCCTCCACGATCCCCCCTGCAAGTCGCACTCGGAACCCTGCGAAGCATGGGGCTTGCGCATCGTCGATTCCCACCACGTCAACGTCTACGGCGCGGGCTTGTACAGCTTCTACCACAACTACAACACCTGTAAGCACTCTACCCCAGCATGCACTTTGCATATAATCTCCATAGACACAAAGCTGACTCCCTAATCTCCCGCAACAGCCTGCTCCGTCCCCGGCAACGGCGAGTCGTGCCAGAACAGCCTGCTCAGCATCGAAGGCGCACAGACAAGCAACATCAACATATACAATCTCAACACGATAGGAGCGGAGAGCATGATCACGAGAGACGGTGTCAGTCTGGCGGATTACAGCGATAACGTCGACGTCTTTCCGGATAGTATTGCTGTCTTTAGGCTCGATTAGATTGTGCAGAGGCACACGCTCGATTCCATCACCATGTATCCCATCGACTGGCGCGTTGGGCACTCGTTGTCTTGGCCGAGCATCAAAAATGGCTTTTTTTCGCAACATAATCACTCAAAGGCCATACGCTCCACAGTAATTATCCTGGCTATAAAGCTCTGGATCTATCCTAGATAAACAACTGTTATACAAAAAGTTTTCTATAGGTATCCCTGTTGAGTTGTGATAGCTTGAAAGAAAGGTCTGTTTGATGTTCAGGCGGAACCTCTGAAACGAACACCCTGCCAGCGGATGGATCAATTAAAAAAGATTGCATCTCAAGTCACGAACAAAGCAACCTTAAATTTCTTACATCACTCTAGTATAAGCACACAAGCACGCAAAATGCTGAAAAAAGAAAAGAAGAAAACCTTGCTCCATCTAAACCCCACCCCCACCCCCACGATATTTGCATCCAAGGAGCAAGCGTCTACAAAACAGCATCTTCCATATGTAAGGGAAAGATGTACATTGGCTAAGAATAAGCTATGGACAAGAACCGAAGAGCCAAACAAGCACGTAAACAGTGTACAGCGAAAAGCATACCACAATCCCAAGGCATCAGGCAAGCTCAGTAATTAGCAGACGGGTTCCCCGCAACAGGCACAATCGTGTTCGTGACAACGCTCCCAGGAGGCGCATAACCTATCGACGACAATCCATCAGCAATCATCCCCAACAACTCTCAATCTCAAAATAGAACTCACCGCCTTGGTTCGTAACCGCAGCCGCCACCTCTCTCCAGAAATTACACGCACTCTCCGTCGTCTCGTTATCACTAACGAGACTGAAGCCCAAATCACCCGCGTTCAGCACATTAGTCAACACATTAGCACTGCTGCTTCCCGCTTTTGGCCAATTGATCGCGGGCGGTACATTGAGCACCTTGGCATACGTATTCGGATTCCCGCTTCTCGCGTGGGAGACGAGGTAGGATTGATATGCTTGTGCGAAGGAGCCGAAACCGGGGATGATGGGGTATGGCGTACTGCTCCCGAGGGCTGTCAGGTCGATGTTGAGGTCGTAGAATGTGGGCAGGAGATCTGTAGCGTGAAAGCCGGGCGTGACTGAATATTGCAGGTTGTAGTTTTTCCCGTTGTACGCATCGCTGAGGTAGCGGACGTTGCATTGGAACGAGCTGTCCCCTAACAAAGCTTTCGTGCGGTCGAACTCGGTGGTATAATTGGACTTTCCACTCATGACGGGCGGGTAGCGGGCTTCGATTGCGGCATTCACTCCATCACTTTGCGCGTAGGGTGGAAAGACTTCGGAGACGTAGGTTGAGAATTGAGCGTCGGTTGTTACATCGGACGGGACAAAAATGAAAGCTTCATCGGAGACGTGGCTGAGGATCAAGGAGTTGACGCCTTTGTAGAAATTGCCTGATGCGTATTCTAGCACGGCCAACTGCCGAATTAAATTCCCATCGGCAGCGGGCCCAACAGCAAAGATCCCCTCGGGCCCCTGTTCATTCAACTTCGTATTAGCGTTCTGCAAAGTCGCTGCGCTCGCAGCTCTCAGACATGCCACGCCCTGACCGGCGCATCCAGCTAAAGTTGTAAAATTCTGAAAGGTCTGCTCTAAACCTCCTTTGCGGTCAAACATGAGTTGGAAAGCTGGGCTTTGCATTACTGCTTTGCTGAATAAGGGGTTTTGGGTTCCTCCGAAAGAGACGAGTTGATGCATGATGGAGCCTGCACCCGCGGATTCCCCCCAAGCGGATACTTGAGTCGGATCGCCGCCTACGAGAGAGATGTAGGATTGGATCCATTGGAGGGCGGCGCGTTGATCGTAGAGGCCGGCGTTTGGGAGACCCTCGGACTCCATTGTCGTGCCTGCGAGGAAACCGTAGGCGCCGAGCTGGTTTCCTGTCAGAGCTGACAACAGCGGACTTGGTTAGGAAGGGTGAGCCTACTCGGTAGTTGCTCGCGACGAAGATAACATTCCCGCCTGATTCTTGTATTACGCCGGTCCCATCGTAAAACGGCAGTATGTCTCCATAAGCATCTTTGCCTCCAAAGATGTAGGCCCCTCCATAGAACCAAGAGACGACTGGTAGCTTCAGTGATGGATTCTTCACAGCTGCGGCGGGTACGTAGATATCCAGAAACAGACAATCTGTACTTTCATCAGTTCTGCTCTACCCACTGCAAAACACAAGGCATACCTTCGCTAGCATTAGTGAAATATGGGACCGGTATCCCCGCTAAGAACTGATTGGCAGCCGTGCCAATCGGACTGCTGGCGCCTGGTCCCGTCAATTGAGGTCCTTTGATAGGTGCTTGGATGCAAATGGGCCCGTAAGAGCCATCTTGGACTGCTGTCTCTGTCGCCGGGGGTGCTGGTTTAGCCCATCGAAGATTGCCCACGGGGGGCGCAGCGAAGCGAATATTCTTGAACGTGTAGATCTGCAATCCAAGTTAGAAGTGTACACAACACGGTGGTGAAGAGACGAGCAGACATCGCCGTTGGCATTATACTTGGCAGCCTGATACGTGGCGTAGGGCAATTTCAGAAGGGGCATCGAACCCGCTCGCTTCTCGAAGCTAATGCCTAGGTTTGCGGGAGCTGCACAACATATCGCCGCCACGGACAGAAGCAGTGCTAGTACTTGCATCATGGCGAGTGTCCCGGGTTGTCGCTGGAGATTGCAGAGATGTAACCATGGTCTCGGGTTCAAAGCTACCTTTATAGAGGCCGTCCCTGCTCTGAGGAAAGGTTGAGGTAGAGCAAGAGGAAGAGGAAGAGCAAAAGCAAAAGGCCAACCTCGGCATGGCGTTTCTGACGCCGCAGTGCCATTGGTGAGGATAGACGAACATGATCATGACAAGCATACTAAATGTCGAGGATGGGGGACTCGTCTGCTGCGTCTTATCGTCTTATTTTGATGAATGCCATAGTCGAGTATTGGGTGGCCAAGGAAATGCGGGGAGGGGTGTAGATGATCGGGAAAGGTACCAGATGCAGGGACCCGACCGGCGCTAGAGTCCCCTAAAGCCCCCTCGTGCCCGGCTTCCCCACCTCCAGCTAAAGCTCCGAATCAGAAAGTACTCTACGAGTACCTTACACTGTGGCGCAAAACAATTGGGGGCGCCCTGCCACTACACATCTGCTTCCACCCCCCTACTCTAAGGTATTATTGTCTACGCATCCTACTCTTACAAGAGCCCTCGGGACTCAGTCCCATGAATCAAATTCAAACCTCTCATCGCATCCGCCAGTAGGACTGTAGGAGACCCCATCTCGATCATTTCCCGAGCAGGAAGGAGATAATGCAACCTTAAAACCTAGATGCGCCAATCAATTTTCATATCATCAGCCTCGGCAAGCCCCAGTCGCACAAAGGGAAGCCACTGAAAAATGGAACATCCAAATTGGTCAACGAGCGGGTAGTAGTACTGTATCCAGCTTCTCGCAACAAACGGCAACAGACGGCCCTTTCAGCCAAGCCACATTGCTCATCGACTCCCGAGAGCAACTCGCTCAATAATGAAAAGGTGTGCACCCATTCCAAACTCAGCACTTTTATTCTCCGAGAAGGGCCGAAAGACGAACCAAAATGGTCATGTATATCAGACAAGCCGTGTCATGCGGCGGGACCGGTTGACAGGAATAGGAATCATCAAGTGTCTCATTTTGATTCAAGCCAACTCAACAACCCGCATTGGAGGCATCATGTCCATCCATCAGTGCCCATGTGTCCAAGTGAATCTTTAGCGAATATTGTGGTGCCTGCCACAAACAGTTACAATGCATGAGTCATGGGTGTGAAACTTGCCACACGCATATGATTCCATTGAATGTCTTTGAGTACAGGCCTCTTCACTGGCTTTGTGGCCACTCTATACCCTTTGAAGCCAGCTTCATGATATATTGTGTCCAGACCCATGTAGGACTTACCTGCCTCATGAGTCATTGAAATGGTTTGTATAGCAGTGTCTAGCGAGTCCTCGTACTTTCTGTCTCCCCATCTGATCCAAAATCGTCCTTGCTCCTTGGACTAACCCCTAAAGGACTCCTATTCCATCCAGGGCCTATGGTCACCTCTCGAGCACCCTCTGCCGCAACACCCCACGTTCTTCCCAATATTTCCAGCTTGCGCACTACCCATTCCGTTTCTTCCGGACTCTCTAACATCCTACTCACGACTCTCAGGGAGAATGTGAGGAAGATAGGGCCCAGGAATGCCGATGTGGAGACATTTTCAACCGATTTGCAGATTTGCTGGGCGCTGTATTGGTTTTCCGCCATGTACATCTGTCGTCGCTTTGCAGTGTCACGGGGACTCGTGGTCGGATACTCCGTTGGGCTGGTTGCCGCTGGCAATAGAGATCCTGAAGACCTAATGCTCAAGGCCCGTTCGATGACTGGGCTCGACGACGTCCGATCTGGTAAGATTCTGATGGCGCTTCCGCCACCCAGAACATTGTTCTCGCTTGCGACAGCAGTGCTGCCGACATCCTGGGATGTCGCTGACTCTGCGACGACGACACTGGACAAGTTCTCAGGCGACAATTGCATGTTACGCGCTGCAAGCATCTGAGCTGGAGTGATATGCTCCCGAGAATCTTGGCACGTCGACTCTACGGCCGAGAGCTTAGCTTCGAGTCCAATCAAAGTAACGTTCAGAACTTTCAAAAGCGACCAATAGCTGCAAAAGTAGGAGGCGACAAGGATTCCAGGGAAGCGATAGACGACGGGAAATACCTTGTCGCCAGCAGAGGATGGCACTTCTGTGGGTCCTCGCCCTTCTGCTCTCAATGCCTCCATGAATCGGCGATGGACGGCTTTGTGATTTGACCGGTGCATGTGCCCTCGCCTAACGAGATCCTGCAGCACCGAGCGATCTCGGCCCCCACTCGCCATGTAGTTTACCGAGTCCATAACATACTCGGGCTGATGCACAATCTCCTGAAAGAACGCCTCTCTCGCGTCTTCTGATGCACTTTTCCAGGGCGAGGATTCGTGAATCTCCTGGGACAATTTCCGCCAAGGTGCCGCGGATAGGAAACACCCCTTCCCTGTGTGGTAAGATTCTGTGACCATCGAATATCGGCAGGCCAGGAATAAAGCTTTATCGAAATCTGTTCGGTGCCGCTCAACTCCACGAAGTTGAATCAGTCGGGCGGCCCCGCCCGCATGGCGAACCCATGATTTGTGCTCCGTGCAATTGAGCATTTCAAAGAACGTGAGGAGGACCGTTGCACTCAGAGTATCGGATGCAAGTCCCTCTATGGGATCTTGAAGGGACTTGTTCAATAAGAGCAATGTTTTGCCGTAAATGAGACGGGAATTCCGCACCAGATTTTCGTCCCGTGCTTGGCGACCCAGAAAGGACAGCGACATGGCGCGGATAGCGTGAATAAGGGTCGAAGATGCTTCGGTACGGCTTGCCAGTTGAGCAAGCCAAATGCTGTGGCAACTGAAGGTTGGTGCGACACGCACGGGATTCTCCGACATGACTACACCGAGGAACAACGAGAGTAGTTGGGATTGATATGCTGTTGGAGACAAAATGGATAGAAGAGTAGATCTCTCGAGGTCTTGGCATTTTCCTCCATTTCCCCCTACAGGGCTAGCGCCACTGTCGCCCAAAACTCCCTGATTCAAATATTCGAAAGGCGCAGAGTTGACAGGTATACTACCGGAAGAAGTCGTCGACGAAGATGAGCTCCTATCAACAAGTCTTTCTTCTTGATCATCGGTCTTGTATAAATCTCGAATTGCTGGACCCTCGTCGACGAAGCTCGTAGTCTGGTACCCAGGACATTGTCGGCCAGCTTTTCGGCATCGAAGACAGGTAGGTCGCTCTTGGTCACACTAGGCAACAAATCAGCACGTGTGATATGCAGAACGCCAAGACGTCATTGCGGCTCAATGAGGCTCTTATTCACGACTACTCAAATCCGGCAAGATGATTTCGCCCATTAAAGGATAGTGGCATGCAGATGCAAACAGGGCCGACCAATTTGGGATGATTACCTTGACACGGCGCTGTACACATACGCGGCAACCTTCGTGAGGGAATCAGCCAATCGCACCGATTGGACATATAAGGGTCAATTACCTTTGCTCCTTGGTGCTTTTACCATTATGGAGTTCTGAGTGAAGCCTTTCGAACAAAGCCTTTATCTAATATTGTGGCTATTCGAGGACAGCTGTTGATGACCGAGCCTGAGTGCAGACATGTTCATGTCAGTTTGAAGAGTATATATACGATACTTGGCATATGTTCATGATTCTTTGTTCGGTGAAAGCCGATTTCTGCTGAGATGATCTTCACCGCTCAGCCTCAAATGTTGGTCGGCACTGTCGGCTAATCTTCTAGCCACGCTAGCTAGCACCAGCCACTCGTGAAACACGACCAAACAGGTTTAGCTTGGAAACTCTGTCAGGATCAATTATTAGGCGGTGCTTGACACAATTGCTGCTTTCAGTTTTACTCCAGGCTGATCCCAATATATATCTCAACCTCTTGCCACTCTATTCTTTCGCGTCTAGTTCAAGCGACTCGTCTTTGCTGAAAGTACATTCGACGGAAAGCCAACATAGAATACATTCACAAGATTATGGGCGCTGCTCTATATCACAAGCTATCAACGACCAGGAAATAAGCAATACACTCAAAGTCAGGGGTATATGAGCATCGTAGACGGACGTGCAGATTTCGCTCGCTGGACGTAAGAAGCAAAAGAAGCAACCACCACATCGCTCGGCTTGATTTAGTTCAGTGTTTCAATAACCGCTCTCATTATCAGTAAAACAACGCCTACACCAACATAAAAGACCACTAATTGTATCATTAGGTCGAGATGACCATCACTTTGACCGTAACGTGGTCAAGTATACCTCTCTCGGTGAACCGGGGCTTGGTTCGCAAGACGTGCCGGTGCATTAGGGCCAGGTTCGTAGGCCGGCAGAGTATCATCCAGAACATCAAAGTCCGGATGGTAGTATTGCAGATTCTGCGCTTGTGTTTGCTGCGCTATATAACCCTGATTTTGAGCGTACCCATGCTGGGACCCGGCCCATGGGGTGTAGCTAATAGGATTGGCGGGGGGGACTCCTGGTGGGTTGCAGTATGGCTGGTGAGATTCGGAAGGGCTGGCCTGATGTTTACGAGCGTTGGCGCGAGCGCGTACATTGTTGTATAATCTGTTTGTCACTATCGTCCGAATATAATTTTCCACGGCGTGCCCTTTGCTCTTGTCGGGACATCTCATACTCTCGTCCATAGGACTTCGGCTATATGCACTGGTCCGGGCGTCAATGTCCGCGCGGTGACGACAGAGTTGTTGGACTGTGTCCAGATCTCCCCTTCGAGCTGCAAGATGTAACGCAGTCACCAAAGAACCTGGAATTTTAGCATTAACCTTGGCTCCACGTTGGAGCAGTAGATTGACCAAGTTAGTGTCCTCGGTCTCCACTGCCATCATCAGAGCTGTTGCTCCTTCCGGAGTGGGAGCATTGACCCAAGCCTCATGGTCTAAAAGTAGGACAGCCATTTCGAAATCATGAAAGCAGCATGCATAGTGCAAAGGGGTCATCGAAGAGCCCTTTATCCTTGTATGAGATAAGACCTGTTTCACGCTGTGACTAGGCGGGCCCCAGGGATTGACGTCGACAAGCTTTGTAAAGAGATATTTCGCGACTTCCACATCTTTCTTCAAACAAGCGAGGTGCAGCGGTGTCTCGCCTGATTCAGTCGGCTTCTCGCAATCTGTTGTGCCCATGACAAGTGCTTCGATGGCATGTGGGTTTCCTCCCCGAACAGCAGAGTGAACAGGCTGGTTGCCATAAGCGTCAAAGTCCCATTGCTTTGCACCGTTCGCCAGGAGAGTCTCCATCATATCCACCTGCCCAGCTTGTGCTGCTAAATGTAATGGCGATATAAAATTTGCGTCTATTGCCGCTATTTTAGCACCGCTTCGAAGAAGCGTGTCGAACGAATCGCGGCGTTTCGCAATGATTGCACGATGGAACGAGGTTCGTCCCCAGTTGTCCTTGGACTCGATGTCAACGCCCGCTGCAAGAAGTACCTTCACCATACCTCCTTTGTCTAATTCAGCTGCTATGTGTAACGGCTTTGAGCCTTCCGCATCAGACGTTTCGCACAAATTCTTTTGCGATCGAACATCTTTAACTACATCTGTTGCCCGAAATAGTATTGAAGGTCGCTGCTTCAGCGCATTGGGATTAGGAGGAGGATAAGCTTCTAACAGCCATTTCACGACATCCAATCGATTGCTTGCCACGGCTATATGAAGCACAGTCCTTCCTCGAGCGTCCACAGCAACTTCGTCAGCGCCAAACTGCTTGAGCAACTTCATACACTCGATGTGTCCATTCATTGCCGCCCGCATCAGAGGTGTTCTAAAGTCGTCAGATCTTGAATCCACGTTCACCTTTTGTTTCAAGATATCTTGAACCGACAATGTTTTGCCAGACGCAGCGAAATCGCCGAGCGCTGTACCCTTTGCTGATCCAAAAAGAGATAAGAAGCGTGATAGCGCTCTGCCAGATCGAGAATTGAGGGAATTTGCAGGCGAATTCTCCGCAGCTGGTGGTCCTGCCAGATATTTGCGTCTGGTGACTTCGATTGATCGCTGCAAGATATCCTGTACAGCGCGGCTATCGCCTCGGACTTTGGCTGCAGCAAGCTCATTCTGTAATCGACGTAGATCAGAGTGAGGTTGATCCTGGTCCAATTCTGGCGCGTGAGTACTTATAGAAGTTGCTGTGGTGCATGAGGTAGACTGTTGTACGCTCAAGATTGTGCAGTCTTCGAGCGCCTCGGAAGAGGAGCTAGTGGTCGCTGCATCATGCGCAGATGAGGGTGTGAATGAAGATCGTGTAGATTGCTCGCTTTCAGGACTCATGTGTTCGGCGGATGGGGAGAACAAGACAGCTGGTGGACGCTGGGAGGACGAGGGTCTTGCCGGTTTTAAAAGCCCAGGAGGGGGCAGCATACTTGAGAAAGAGTCTTTGAACTGCTGAGTTTCAAGGTCGGCGGTTTCTGGTGTCCTAACATGCCGTAGACCAAGCCCGGCATTGGACTGGGACGTCTCGACCCATTTGAGGTCTTCAAACTCTAACCTAGCAAGGTTGTCCACAGGAGCCATGGAAGACGCTGTGAGATTCTTATCATGCGTATGCTGTTTAACGGTTGTGCTCTTCAAAGAAAAAGGCAAGACATCCTTTGGAGGGTGGGACTGTGACTCATTCGAACTGCCAAGTCCGGGGCTCACAGGCATCGGCTGACTCTGCTCTGGTATCTTTGAATTCAGATCATTCCCAATCACGCCTAATTTTATATTGGTGCTTTCGAGTTCTGGTTGCGGACCTGACCGGACAAGATCATGTACTTCCGCCTCAAGCTTGTCACTTTCCAACACCTGTTCTGTTGCACTAATGTTCTTGCAGGAGACACAAGAATATGGGGATGACGTTCGAGTACTTTGCGTCGACATCGGCCTCTGGTTGTCTTCTCGTGAAGTAATTCTGCGACTGAGACGACTGAGATCAAGACTCAAGTCTTCAGATTGCGACTTTGAATGGCGCCCTAATTCTTTCGAACTCTTGTGAGGGACGGCTTGCGAGGCTTCGTCTCTTGGGACGGCAACCGTATTACTCTCTTCGGTTTTGGGAAGCATGGCCGTTTCACTCAAGAGCCTCAAATCACGGCCCTCCACGAATGCAAGATTCAATTGCTTCATGAACCCATCAAGAGCAGAAACATGCTCGGCGTCATCCACTGCATCTGGGAGCGCTGGTGCTACAATTTTGTCTGTCTGGATCGAGAAAGGCTTATTTTCTGAAACACTTTCGATCGAGGACTCGACGCTGGCGATTTGCGTTTCCTTATCGGCCCCCTGTGTCGCTTTTATATCACGCTGCAATAAATTATCTTGCTCTTTCGACTCCTTGTCCAGTTGCGACACAGCACTGATCATCTGCGTCTCTCCCTGAAGCTCGAAGACATTACTAGAGTCCGCCATAAATATCTCTTCGTGGATTTGGTCTTCCTCTTTTTCACCAGGATAGTAGTCCCAGACATTGATCCTGCCTCGACTCTGTGGCATTGGGTTTCGGATGGGCAGAGGTGATGGATGGAGAGGTTCGCTTAGAACTGGTGTAGGCGCTGGTTGGGCTGCTTGCTCGCTTTTACTGATAGGACTCGTATTGACGATAGAATGTAGACGTGGCCGCGTGTCTCCGTACACACGCTTGTAGGCGGGTGATTTCAGGAGTATTGAATCGATGTCGAAGGTAACGGATGGGTCCATTGACAATACAGAAGCCGCATCTTGAGAATCTATATTTCCCACAGCCAAAGACGCTGTCTCTGCCCGCACTTGCTCGATTATAGTTCGACTCTCTTCGTTTGCAAGCTTCTGCCTCTTTTCCGTCTCCGTCCTACATTGGAAGATGGTCAATAGAAGCTGTAAAGCCCGGACCTGCCCCTCGAGGTTGGATACGTATTCTTTGAGGATGTTTTCGAGCCAAAGGTACTTTATCTTTTGTTTCAGACCAGGCATGTAGCCTGATTCGTCCAATTTCCCATCAATAACCCTGATCAGGATTGCACAGCAGCTCAGGGACATCCCCAGGTCCTTGTCGAGTTGTCTTGAGGGTCCAGTCGAATCTCGATCGCTTGCTCGCCATGCGTGGAGAGCTTCTAAGGCGGCTCGGATGGTAGATAGCTGGCTAGCGACCAAGGTAGTGTTGAGTGCGACATTGTTATAGCTCTCTCTAATTTCATTCAATCGCTTAGCTACTTTAGTGACGCTGTCAATGACCTCTGCGCAGATTATGGGATCAGCATTGTTACTCGAGACGGAATCGAGTTGCAGGACAAGTCTCGGGATCAGACAGGTCCTTTTGCTCCCAAGAGATATCGTGCAACTCAAATTCGACACCAAAGAGGGGCACCAAGATGTACGTACGGAGAATAGAGCTGACGCCGGCGATGACTTCCATACCTTCCGTTCCCAGGCTGTGGGACGTTAAGGAAGAGCCCTGATGGGCAGACGAAAGCGCCTCTACCAGCCTTGCAAGTCATGTCAGAGAATGGTGTCAGGGCACAGCCGCAATGCATTAGAATCTTGCCAAGGTGCCAAGGTTATCTTATCTTATCAGACTGACTCAGCTAAGCCCATCTGGACCTAGCGTCTGAACATAGAATTATTTCATGCACTTAGACAGCTACATATTCGAACAACCAATTACACACCCCAATCATCCCGATTTCCCCCTTCTTGTCTCAACTCCTGCAGTGCCCTTGATAGCGAGTAATGTGCTACCTAATGAGTGCTCATGAAATTGACACATTTCATGACAATGGAACATTTCGTTTGCTGTCTCATGGTCAGATTGTAATATGTTCTACTCATGAATGATATCCTTTCAAATTAGTCTATGAAACCCTATATCTGAGTAAGAAATACAACCATCAAATCTCAAAAGTACACGTTTCTACTATCAGCCAGTCGTGGATGGTCCGGACAACTATGATGGCTTGGTGTGAGCCAGTGAGTCGGTGGCCAGACAAAGCGTCTGTCACCAAGTCGCACTTGCATCAATACGGTCGTGGAACCCTCCTTGGGATCACGAAAGTCTCATCGTAGCTTGATGGAGGTGTCGCAATACCTTGCACCAATGGCTCTCCAGGTTTGAAATTCGTGTACTGAGTTAATAGACTCTTTACCAAGGCCTCATCCGATGACTCGCTGGCTGGTTGCGGAGTCCAGGGCCTGCTATCAGGACTCCCCCATCTGTCCTGGTTTACCATCTCCTCCTTTTCTACTCTCGCTTTGCGATGCATCCTTTCCTCCATGCGCTCTTTCTCTTTGATCTCTTGCTTCCGCCTTGGATTACCATCACCGACGGGTCTTTTCCTCTCAAAAGATGGCATTGGTGGTGCTGTAGATGGACGTCTCCTTCTATGCTTCGTGAATTCTTCTGTCTCGTGAATGCTGTTAGAGTCGGAAAAGCTGTCGTGTACAGGAGTACTAGAACCGGAGCGATAGTGGTGAGCCTTGGTTAAATGGTGTACATCGGCTCTCTCTCTATGAGCGAACGTCCTGTGTCGTATGTTGGTTCGTGAGGATTTGGATATTCTGCTTCGTCTTTCGATAATGACTTTAAATTTGCGGCCACTGACTTTCCCGAACAGGTCATGAGAGCCTGTCCAACTTTGAGAGGAGATTGACCGGATAGTTGAATCATCAGCGCGATAGTGCCTCATGCTTAGGACCTCTCCGAAAATTGCTTCTCGTTCTGGGTGCGAAAAGCTGTCTATCATCGAAGCAATCTCACGAAAGTCCTGCGGTGAACTCCTGAGTATGTTTCCAATTTGTTGCTGAGACACTGGTATTTTCGTGATCAGGAAATGTTGGAACCCCTCGTCAGAAAATGTGTTTGGTGTTACAGACCAAGCTTCCAGAGCTGTTGGAATACCCGAAGAATCGTCAGAATCAGAGTCTTCGGTTTCGCCGACGTCTAGACCTTTATATCCACATTGACCTCCGTATATTGAGGCTGGCTGCTGACGTACCCTCGCAGCTATCATCCGAACTAGATCTTTCTGCTCTTCCGGGCCGAGGCTTGCCGTTGTTTGGGCATGTCGAAGGTGAACGATTTGAAGAACCAACATCAGCGTTCCTTTAGCGTCTCGAAGTGCGCTCTGGAGTGACCCCATTGATGGCTGCAAAAATGGCCATTTCAAGCGCTCAAATTTCGATAATTTGATCTTTGGAGGTGTGCCGTGGCTTTTCACGTTCGACTTATATACGTCCCGCAGTTGCTGACTGGCTTTGCCCAAGATGTCCTTCAGCTCATCGAACAAGTCTTTGCATCTCTCAGAGGAAGAGAGTATATTCTGGACTTGATCAGGATGGAATAATCCTGCTGACTTTTTGGTAGGTAGCTCCTTGTCCATGAGCTCGCTTAGCTCTTTGAGCGCCCCAGCCGTGACCGAAACATCTGTGCCTACATCTTGGATTCTTTTGGCTGCTGTACCGACTTGGTCCGCAAAGGCGATCAATCTCAGTGATACTTGGATTCCTGCACCTGCAATGGCAAGGATAGAAGCAGCGGCTTCCATATGTTGTTCAAAATGTTGGGTTTTTCCAAGTTGTCCGACGCAGTGATTATAGGTATACTTAATCCTCGACACAAGGTCTGAGATAGTTAGTAGAATAAATCAGCAAAATATCATCAGCAGAGACAGACCGTATATTATGGAGTATGAGGCTCCATCTGAAAACACTGTTGTCGAGAAATTTTCTCTGAACAGGAGCAATTGAACAGCGAGGTGAAGATTCAGTAGCGTTATTAATTCCATTTAAGATGCATCTTGCCTAGGCGTGAGCATGCTAATTGAGGCTTGCAACCGGGCGAAGCTGAGTGAGGCGGATGCATACTCCACTCTTGACTAAGCCAAAGAAAGGCTGACAAGCATAGACGCTCGGCGGTGCAGTACTCATGATGATTCCATAACATATAATTGGCCGTCCTTGACCGGCAGCGTCAATGAGACTCAACCTGATTGTGCCTTGGGTGATGCCTTACGAGCCACTATCAACCGGGCTCTCGGGTGGTCCCGCTAGGGCCAGTTTTGGTGGCGAGGTGGCGGGGCCCAGAGGACCGTCCCGAGTCGACTTGACAAGGCAATTCGAAAGGCAAACAAAATCTCATCTCCGCCCAAGCCTGCATCTTCTCCTTTGCACCTGCGGTCGAAAAGGCCTTGAACCTCCAACCCGATACTCATACCAATATCCTGTAGCATGGAAGCCCGGCCTTCAGCCATCTCCATGCTCTCGGGCTTGCGTTTGGATTTTCTGGTAGGACTTCAGCTCACGCTTTCCAGTCTTCAAAGCTCATAAGCGCCTGCGGCATTTCTATCTGCAACGTTCGACAAATACCGCTCCTCTCACGGCTGTCAGACGGTATAGGGAAAGTTGTAGATAGAGCGAAGTCGAATTTCTTCAGGGTCTAATAAACGGAACCGCTTTTTCGTCTCTGGTGTCCGTACTTTGGTAGGTACTGATCAACAACAATAGCCTCCTCTCTTGCAACGGCGCATGTTACTGTAGTCATCAGCCACAGTAAATCGGCTCATGCTACCATAGGGACAAAACAGGGAACATCGAATGCATAGAATAGGCAGCTCTTCTAGGTAAATCGGTAGTCCGTTTGAGAAATGCTGGTACCATAATGTGCCTGAAATGTCAATCATTTTCTTCAACATGTCTATCTACCCTCTTTGCATGAATTTTTCCCTTACCTCACCAAGAGTGCAAACAGGCCATTGGGAATTCTCGGCGTTAAATCGCTCATCTTCAAGCACGCCACCACTCAACCTCGTCCTTCCGTCTGATCCTCTCATACTCAAGATCATATGCAAGATCATATGTAATCTCAAACTCATCTCCACGAGCCACCCATAAAATTCTCAACTCGATGTTATCAGGAAAGAATTGTGACGGCCATTCCATCTTCGCTATTGCAATCGCCCTTGCTCGAGGCGTATCCCCTGCCAACACCGCTGCAACGACGTCCTTGTCGAAAATAGCAATCTCCTCCATCCTGCGCGCTCTGGATGCATTCGCCGGAATGCTAAGATCCAGCAGAAGCTGAACTCTGGTCGACCACCCGCTACAGCGACGATTCGATATGATGACTGCAATCTTGCCGTCAGCTCTAACGTAGCGCTCAACCGGCGGTAGTCCCGATAAATTGTCTGTTTGAGAATAAGGTGGTGGCGGTGTCTGGGTATCCGTTATGCCTGCCTCTGTGTGTTGAAAATAATCACCTCCTCTGGCTGCACTGGCTTCGCGGGGTCGGCTTGAAATTGTCATTGCCTCAAACGGTCTCCTATCAAAGTCCCCCACACTGGGCCGATTTGGAGGCGCGCGTCTCCGGCCTGGGGGCGTATGTCTTTGGGGTGAAGGCATTGTCACGAAATTGGTCAAAGGCTGTGGACATGTGATGTGAAAGAAGGATAAGGTAAGGTCGACCCGGAGGAATTATGCTCTGTTTTGAATAAGAAGTTCTGATGAAAATGAATTGCCACGTATCTGGTCAACGTCACATCTGCCAGCACACTAAGATAAAGGTCTTGTATTTTGATTGGCTTGGCCGAATCATTTGTCAGTCCTCCTACCCTCTGCATCAACTTACAGATCTGGATATAAGCCCATCTGGAACGTATAGAATGGCACCAGTGCTGATGGCTCAACGTTGCGCAGCATGAAGCTAATCAACTCAACATAGACTTAGGCTTTGCGCTTGGTTTTCATTCTGTACTGAGACATGTTAACAGCTGTTTGACAGCATCTGGGCTAGTGACTATGCTTATTGTGCCAGAAGGTGTAATAGAACAATCATGTTAACAAGATCCTTAAAAGGTGGTCTGGGTAGGTATTCAAAGGCAGCGGAGGCATCTGGAAAGAGTACATGGTCAATAGCAAGCATGTGAGTAGCGGCATGAGGTGGTAGTCTGACCGTTCAACAAAACTCCGTTTAAAGAGAGGGATACAAGCCAGTATCGATGAGCAAGGTAAGGCTTTAGCAGGTAACCTCAATGCTCAGTCACGTTTTGAGCAACGGACCAGCAATCTTGCAATGAAGAAAACCAAGATCATGTCTGCAATATGTTATCAAGCCAGATTCTGTCTCTTTGTGAGATATTTGCTACCAGTCATGCTTGCAAAGAGTGAAGGACTTCATTGCCTTTGTCCCTAGGGCTACAAGCCGACCCTAGTTACCCGTCAACACACAACTAGCGATATTGTGAAAGTGATGTCTTTGTTTTCACTTCAAACAAAAGTGTCCTTGCGCCGAGAACACCCAACTTTGTAATAGCCACTCAACATTTGTAAACAATGACCAAACGAAAAGCAGACGACGATACCGATATTGAAGCTAGGACCAAAAAGCAAAAGACGGTTGACAACTTATCTGTATTAACCAGACAAAGCCGCTGGACCGACCTCGTCCTTACTGCAACAGGAGCAGTGTACGTTCCATGCCACATTCCAAAATTCACACTCACTGACTTCTCCCCAGAAATATCAGAGATTCGCCACTACTCCGTTTACCAGCAGAGATTCGTAATGAAATCTACGGCTACGTACTCGGCTATAGGTGCATCTATCCCAACACTCCTCGATCCCTTCGCCAAACCACCCCACGCCGAGCTCGCTTAGCACAACATGGCGACGATACAGGATACTTCAAGACCAGTGCTCAAGCCACGTCTCGCCTTGCCGCACCACTGTGTCTCGGACTCCTCCTCACCTGCCGCCAAACCTACTCGGAGGTTCTGCCGACTGTCTGGTCAACAAACACCCTTTGTTTCAATTACAGCACGGCCATGTTCTCCACCCTGCAATCCCTAGCCCCGCATCAGACGTCACTTATCAGAACCCTCCGCCTCAACGTGAGTCAGTTTCTGTCAGAGACAAAGCGGGAAATGCACTACACGATTCCCACCTTGGCGTCTCTCCAGGATCTGCGCCAGATACAACTTTACATCCAGACTGACGAAGGCTTGGCCAGGGTGAAGAAGATGCGATGTCGCTACCTGGTCGAGTTGCTATTGAAGCTGCCGGCGCTTCGACCCTCAATATCCGTGGTCGTTATGGAGGATGGACGGTTTTTCTTCGGCCATTCAAGCAGTGTGTCCGCGATAACGAAATTCCTCACGCGTCACTAGGAGATGCTTGTCAATGGAGTGGATGCAGGGGAGCAGTGTGGCGAGCAAAGAGCACCTAGTGATGAATTTGCGGAAAGCCGATCTGAAGAAGAGGGAAACGAGCATGTACATATGGCGTCTGTCGACAGCAGTTCTAGCAAAGGTTGGAAAGGTTTGTGAAAAGAGATGCGGTGGATCTACTAGTTGGGTAGATCAGGTGCGATACGGTACTTTAGAATTTAAGAAGTACTTACATTTTCCGTGACACCTTCTGTTTTCTGCATCTCATGAAAAGTAGTGAATTGCGAGAATTCTATGGTATCAGTCCATGCTTATTGAGACAACAAGGACCCGGGATCAGATCGATGTACTGAACAGTCGTTGCACCATCGCATCCCACCGGTATCCTTCACAGTAGACCTGCTCCTCGCCTGTGACTTTCCAGATCGAAGAAAATGGCGAGTATCAACGGTCGTTGCTATTCATACTATGTGGCAACTGATTCCGTCAACTTTAGCATTCCGAGTGCTTTAGCCAGATGACAAAACCTCAAAACCTGCAGCAAAATATATGCGTAAAGTGAAAGGGTCAAATATTCCAAGGCTTAGAATTTTCCCTAGAAATCTCGTGGACAAGTAAAAGAGCATTTGAAAACTCTGCAACTTCCTCTACATGAAACTCACTATATTCTCTCCCAACTTCTTTTTCGCTCGGGTGGCTCTTCAGTCTATCCTATCATTCTCCTCGTATTCACTCACCTAGATTACGGCTTCGATATCCCGATACCCATCACCAAAATTATCATCAATACTTCCGCAACCGCGACTCCAGCTTCCAGCCGTATCTCAAGCGTCACTTCCTCCCAAGGACTCAGAGCCCAGCAAGCTGAATCCATACCCAGTCCAAGACCCATCTCTCACAGAACAGCCAATGCAAGCGCGCATTCTCACCGCTCTATATATCGAGCGCTGTGCCTCAATGCACGATTATCCTGAGTTGATCCGAGCGCAGACTAAGACATGCATGCACCGCAATATCGACATTTTGCACCTTTCCGGACAACAGCGTAGGGAAAAGTCGCAGGAAGGCTGGACGGAGAAGGTAGACTTTTTAAGTGACAGGTAAGCTGTAACTGCAGTTAGACCTGAGAATGGGCGGCTAGATCGATGCACGATGCTGTGTGTAGTTGAAGGTCAAATGCTTGCTGCCTGCACTCTTAAAAGGCGTCCCCATATCAGCACAAGCCTGAATCATTCGCCCCGATAGCAGTAAGCCCGGACCGTAGCGTCAGATTCCTCACCCGCTCATCTACTCACAGACAATAATTCTAGCGCTGGAAGGAATCGATAGTAGTCACGTTTCAATTTTGGCTCGTGGGAGTGGAATCTTCATAGTTGAGCTCGCCATTATGGAACGTCTAAGATAACTTACCGTTCCGTGACGGTCGTCGTGACTGCGTGGGGGAGGAAAAAGTACCAGTCTGCATTTGAACAGGCTCTTGCATGACCAAGTTGAAGATGAGCTTCATTGCCTGCAGCCCTTACACATTTCTTCTAGAGTTGCAGTAGGGTACGAATCATTGGCCATTGGATCATATTCAAACAGGAGAACATTACTTAGAGTAAGAAAGATGGTTGCTTGCATTCATGCCTAACGAAACTTTGGCCGTTACATAAGAGAGAGTCTGCCGTTAAATAAAAGAGTAATGTGGTCTGCCCAAGACGAGCCATTGCCTAGTCTGCCGAGGGCGTTTCCAAACAATAATAAGACGCGAACAAGACAGTGGTGATACTAAGACCCTCCTAAAGAAATTGCGAGTAACTCATAGAAAGCGATGATTTTGTCATCCAAGCAAAACGATCCTGCACATTCTGTTCCCTCCATCGAAATGACTCATCCCTTCACCATCCGTTCCAAAAATAGGGTCTTGAGGTGCCGTAGCAGTCGTCACAGCCCACCCCCATACCCCTCCTAGATAGCGATACTGCCGGATCCCGATGCCTCGGCGTGGGACGAAGCTGGAGCCGCCTGGAGAGTGCGGACGGCCTGGCCATTGATTCTCTGCCCTTGGTGCATGCTCCTCTTGTGGGCCGTGAGCTTGTCCTTGCGAGTAAATCCGTTACCTTCACCACTGTGCTTGCATCCAATCACAGAGCATGAGAACCTGGCTGGCTTGTTGCAGTGCTTGGCGGTGGTGTGGCGCTGGAGGTCCGGCCAACGCTTCGAGCTGAAATTGCATTTCTCGACAGGACAGTAAAAGGGGGATCGGGGATCTTTTGGACCTCGGATTTGCCGGTAATGGGACCTCGCATGCCCCGCACGATCGCGTTTCTCCAAATCGCGCCACCAAGGTCGAGAATCACTAGAGACAGGGTCGCCATTATAGTTGCAGCCTGCAAAATGACAATGATATGGAATGTTCATGTCGAGGATGCCTACTTCCAAACACACAATACAGTCACACTTCCTCCTGCTAGGGCCTATACTTGATGTCTCCTGACCGGAATTTGGAGTGACGATACTCCCTTGTGATAGGACAGAAGCCGGAGTAGATTGGATAGTATCTTCATCGGCCGTCTTGGCACTGTAGCCAGGTACCACTTCTGCGAGAGATTGTGCGTGCCCAGAAATAGCAGTCTCAGGCGATGATTGCGTCTTAGGCCAACTAGTCGGGGAAAAAGATCTCGGCCGAGATCGGTCGATCCACTTATCTGTCAAGACGAGGTGTGACACTTCGCTATGTTTTTGTGCCCTCTGGTCAGCCAATAAAAAAAAACGCCTCACCCCTCCTCGCCCCCTGCAGGACCCTGCGCAGGCGCCTGATCATCGGGCCAATTGATGAAGGAGTCGAAGTCAAAAGGGTCCTCCATGGCGAAGTCCATGTCGATGCTTGCAGGTGAACGCCCCTTCGCTTGCGGGTTGGGTCGGATGTGAGCTGGCAAGGGTCCACTTTGGACGAGGCTGAAGATGCGGATGAAAAGCTAGTGGCCAACGAGAGCTGCTGAAGGAGTGGGTTTCAAGCGCAAAATTTCGAGAAAACGAGACGGGGGAAGCAAGGTGTTTATATAGAAGTGCTTGCAGCCTGGTCAGCTAAATCAGGGCGTCGAGGGCGTCAAGGCGTAGCTTAGTATTAGCTTGCATTCAGGCCCTCAATGGATTGCATCATCTTCACCCATTTTCATTCGAGTCCTGCTACTGCCAATGTCTTCATTTCATCAGACACCTAACCCATCTTTGACTCGTCGTCAATTGTTTTCAAAGTCATTCAGACTACCATCACCAACAATAGACGAATCGCAAAGTACGTCGTGGCAAGAATGGTTTAATTGTAGCATCTCTACATCGTTGCAAAGGTTTTACAATCCTTCGAGGTCTGACCCCTGAGACGCATGCACATTGATCACCTCCCATTCAAATATCCTGATTATTATCAAGTCATAGAGCGCAGGTATCTGCCAGTCACAATGCAATGGTCTGTAATACTGTGTCAGTCTGGTCCCAAGGCTTGAAACGCATTACTCACCCCTCTCAAAGGGCTCCAACGTCAACTGTTCAAATGGTTTTATTCTCTCTTCCTTCATCTTCTGCACTTCCCTCGCGAAAACTGCCTCTGGAGCTGCAGTACTATCAATGCAGTTGGCTTTGACCGACACCACCACCCCTCCCCCTACTTTCAAGTATAGATGCGCATTTAGTCCCACAATCCTAGCCTGGTCAGGCTGCGCAACGTCGGCAAAGATTGCGTCACACATAGATACTAGCATGCGGTAGCCTGGAAAGTCAGTCCAGGTACCTTGGAAGAGGACGCGACGGAGGAAACTCACGAAGTGGGTGTCTGGCGTCTTCAATGATTGGGATGACATTAGTGCGATGTGTGGCCTACGACTCTGTCAGATTCCGAGTACATCATCAAGAATTGAGAACGGCAGAAAGAAGCTAAATCCAGCCTACCATATTTATAAGATCTCGACCTGAGCGGTGTGAGAACTCCACAGCGAAAACCGTTCCTGTAGGGCCCACGATATCGGCAACATGAGAGACCGATGTGCCGCTTGCTGCTCCTAGATAGAGAACCTTCGCGCCTGGGCGGATGCTACCAAAGACATTAGTGACTGAAAATTGATACGAGTCTTGGAAGGATCACTCACAATATTTCATCAAGACCTCCAAGAATACCGGCAGCAAGCTGAACACTATTATTATTGAATCTCTTTCTTAACACCAGGATTCATACCTTGGAGCGGAACGGGTTCCAGACGCGGTATTCTGTTTTTGTGGCTGGGGGAGCGTCCCCATTTGTAAGACCAGTTATCGCGCTAGATTCCACTGAGATTCTCTTCTCTCCATACACGCTTTCTCCAGGAGTAAGGTTTTTCGTCACGAGCATGTCTTCTTTTCCACGAGCAACAAAGACCCCGGGGTGCCTGTGTGGTTCCTTATAACCCCTTAGCTCTTTTCTTGTGAACGATAGCCTGTAGACTTACGATGATGGTTTTTGCACCTCCTTTCGCACCGAATTTGCTTCCTCCTCTCGCACCTCCACGACCGCCTCCTCTAGGGGCGCCACGACCTCTGGGTGCTCCTCGCCCGCCACCTCTACCTCCCCGGTCGCCGAATCCACCTAGAACAAATTGCTTTAGCAAGGGCTCTCTGGACACTGCGCGGACGTGTAAATGGAGACCACCATAGTGGCATGACCTTCATATAGCCCAGTAGCACCAGCAACTGTTAGAGACGACTAACCTCTACTACCACCGCGAGGTGCACCACCGCGAGGTGCACCACCGCGAGGTGCACCACCTCTGCCTCCACGGAAGCCACCCCGATCACCTCCTCTTGATCCTCCACGGTCTCCACCGCGGCCTCTAGGTGTGAAGGCCATAGACTTATGGCAAGTATCTGAAACTTAATAGGATAGCATACGCCTTTGAAAGAGCTTCGTGGTTATTGTGGTGATTATTGTGTTCCAGACTCTGGATATTGCAATTTTCGTGACTAGGATATCCAGCTCATGAACTTCAACTCTGCAGAGAACAAATCCAGTCAGCAAGCTTGGAATACAGGGATAACCTTATTGATCTTGGAAGACATACCTCGCGCCATGTCACAGGCTCTGTCACTTAAATCTGTAGGGTGTGCAAATCGTCAGAGCTTTAAGCAAAAAGTTCGCGGACGATCATTTTCAAGATCGGCTAGTCTCTTAGTAGATTAGCGGCACACAAATGCTAAGCGACTTTGAATTTTGAGTATCGCCAGTCAACTCTGGCAGGACTACCATCAACAGTAATAGTTGACGCAACATCAAGATGGTAAGATAATCCTTCTCCCAAGTCTGAATTTACTACCTCGAGCTTTCACTCTTGTGTATCCTCCAAGTACCACCGAGTCGCATGCTCTCAATACTGCGTCTCCATCACCACCTATCTCTCATTCCACATACGCCGACTAACCCCCCCTCTCCATCTAGGTCCGCTACGCAGCCACCACGATCGAGCAAGGCAAATCTGCCCGCGCTCACGGCTCCTACCTCCGCGTATCCTTCAAAAACACCCGCGAAACGGCCCAGGCCATTAATGGTTGGAAGCTCGAGCGCGCGCTGACATACTTGGGCAATGTGATTGATCATAAAGAGGCGGTGCCCATGAGGCGGTATGCTGGGAGCACCGGAAGGACTGCGCAAGGTACGTGAGACGAGATTACGAGGATAGAAACACAGACTGCGATGGAAGCGAAAATGGGCCGGGAAGGGAACACTGAGACTCTGGGCTACGGACATCTCTACATACAATAAATTGAACGTAAAGCTGATATCGAGAAATTTTCAAGGCAAACAATTCGGCGTTTCCAAAGCCCGCTGGCCCAAAAAGTCTGCCGAGTTCCTCCTCAGTCTCCTCAAGAACGCCGAATCAAACGCCGACACCAAAGGCCTCGACACCGGCAACCTGATCGTCAAGCACATCCAAGTCAACCAGGCACCCAAGCAGCGCCGTCGCACCTACCGTGCTCATGGCCGTGTACGTCTCTCCTCCCCGCTTTACTGCCCACTCAAAACCCAGCTCAGTGGGACTTACGAGAACGTGGTTGCTGACTTCCATGGTTACAGATCAACCCCTACATGTCGAACCCCTGCCACATCGAGTTGATCCTGACCGAAGGTGAAGAGGTCGTGCAGAAGGGCCCTCAAGTCGCGGAGATGGAGAAGAAGAGATTGAACAGCAGGCAGCGGGGCGTGAGACTGAGGAGGGCTATCACGCAAGGATAGATTGCGGGTGTTTGGTGCAGAAAAAGGGTTCTGATCATTAGCCACATAGGATGAGATGCCTTGGCAAACTGGCTACAAGTACATCATTCCATGCAGAAGTGCATGTCGGCCTAGAATCAAGCAATATGTTTTCACGACTTTTCATCGCACGAAGCATCTTTTCGGTGAAGTCTTTCTTGAATCGCAAATGCTATCTATCGAGCGGCTGAATATATGTTTGAAACGTATGTACAAGCATGGAGCTTTATCATAGAGGAGCGGAAAAGGATCATTGCCATCATCAATAGTGCAGAAACTCCTGTAGACCCAGCTTCTGTTCAAGCTCATCCACGAGCTCAGCATGAAGGCTCTATATCATGAAATCTGTATTCGTAACATTGTCCGTTATCCGGCTCGCTGAAGAGGGTGCATGATGCTGCTGAATGCAATGCTACCAGGTAAATAGTTCCAGATCGCGTCAAAGATGTGGGGATCTCGAAAGATCTCGTCGACAGGCCTTCGCCATCAAGGCTCATCGCTTGTACTAGTATTGAATGTATGAAATTCTAAAACACTCATGCTAATTACAATGCTGTATCCGTTGAAGGACTTTGAAGAGGCGAACGAGCGTGACAGTCGCAACCGTCGTCAAGCAGGTCCCGTAGTTTCAGCATGAGATTGGTAGAGACGGTCATCAATCAATAGGGAATGTCAACTTCTTCACATGGCCACTGAAGCGACCAGATCCGCCGATGGGTTGCCCGTCCTCATAATTATCCCAGCTGGTCCCATCGGTCCGATTCGTCTCCATGGGAAAAGCAGTCTGGAGAACCTCCAATTCATGATCGTGCAACGTTGGAATGATCTGGCCCAGTAGAGGGTCATCGTTACGATGCATCATGATAGGCATCAAATCGAGAGCACGCTTGCGGAGGCAAAGAGGAGGATTATTGTTAACCTCGCCAAGGAATGACTGGTTGAAGTCCTTCATGTTGATGAGCTTTACATAGCCGCATGAGACGAAGTTGATACGCTCAAGTGACCCTGATTTACGTGTCTTGGGAACGTCGTGCAGGTGTTGATAAGCGTAGCGCAAAAGGTCTAGGGTAGGCCCAGGGGTGATTGCGTCGATGACATTGCCCCAGGAGCCGATGCGACAAGACTCAACCATCCATCCAAAACCGTCAGACCGTGGATCTGGAGCGCTGCCTCGTTGCTCGAACAAATCACCCACAGCAGGATCGCCGAACCGCCGGGGAGGTCCATCAGGAACACGTAACACACCGTGTTCGAGCGGGTTAGGCTCCATGTTGTCGATGTTGCCCGAGTGACCTGTGAGCGACACCGAATCCAATGTGAGCGTGCGTAGCTTGGCTGCACCCATTCGCGAGACGAAGGCCTTTAGTGCAGGGGGAGTGATCCAACAGTTGGAGAGGGTAAGGTGTTCAACATTTGGTAGTACAAGAAGGTCAGCATTGGCACTGGCACTCGTGGCAGCATGGTGGTCGGTGAAATCGGTCAGAGGCGCAGGCAAGATATGTTTATTACGCCCGAAGATTCCAACTTGGTGCTCCCCACCACCAAAGTAGCCTAGGCTCAAGGTCTTGATCCCTGGGACAACAGCGATATATGTCACAAGTAGCTTATGAAACTGCGTAGCAGCGCCAGATGGGCGAATATCGGGGGCCTCAACGACACCGGAGTCCGATTTGAGAATGTTGCGCCAGTCAGCGGAGACATTGATGGTCAGGATTTTGAGATTCGGAAGAGCTCTCCAAAAGTCCTCACGTTGAAGAGCTGATAGGTATCTGCTAGACAATTTGGCCACAGTGAATGACTGCACATGCTGAAATGTTTGCGAATTGTCCGTCAAAGCCATGCAGTAGCTTGAAAGAAAGGCACGTTGAGCCCATTCGGTTTCCAAAAGCCACTCTTTCTGCGATGACGTGAGGTTATTCGGAATCAAAGCAGCAGTGTGAAAAGGGCTCTTCTCACGCCCCTGGAATGAAGCATGGTCATGAGTATTGACATCCCCGATTGTGGTGGCGTCGGTCGATCCACCAGTATGAGTGGTGTTGGCAAGATTGACACTCTGAAATACTAGAGGTCGATCTTCTGACCTCCCTCCACTCGCGTCGATGAATCTGACACGAGGGCTTTTGGTTTTGGAAAGGCCTACACCCAAAAGCTCCGGACGAGAGTTTGATGGGATATGGAGATGGACTTCATAGTAGCCCCATTCGTTTGGCATGAGTGGAGTTTGATTGGCTTGAATGGTATCTCTTTCGACAACATAATTGGTAGCAGCGGCAGGACCGAGCGAGCGTACAATGCCATTCCACAAACGTTGACGCTCCAGGAATTTCAAAGTCCTCTGCGTTTCAGAGATACCGAAGATTTTAGGCTTCTCTTGAAAGAGCTGAGCATGGTCAGAAATGTCCGGTCCACAAAGGTATCCAAGGCCACTATCGATGGAAACACCAAGCTCACGGACTCCTTGAAGATTGGAAAGCGCGGCAGACATGCATCGGAATTCGTCTGCTTTTTTTTCGAGGCCCTCGCAAAAGTCGAATCTACTATAGTAAGGATGGGGCCATTTGTACTTGCCCCAAAATTCCGAAAAGAATTCGAATTTGCCTTTGACTGGAGGCTTCGTCAACTGGTCTGTCATTCAGTCAGCGTGACGATGGCGAGATTTCGGAGCAGGATATCATGAGCTAACCCTCTTCCACATCGAACGCCATTGCAAATTTCTTGATGTGGGGGCCCCAGGCTTGAAACACCTTCATCCCATCATGAAGGGTCGTTTCTTGCTCAACGGGTCCATATAATTCTAAACATGGGGTCAGCATGTCGAGTACGGCATGGAATTGGTTGGTTCTACCTTTGGCCTTTCCTTTGCCCTTGATGTCAATCTTCGCATCCAGAGCAGGACCTTCATGAATCATCATGCCATAGATTTCTGGCCGGAAAGGCACCACCACTGTGTGAAAGACGATGTTTGACGTTTTTCGCTCAAATTCTGCGTTCACCATGCGCATCTGCAACAGATCCTCGCGCGAGAGGTGGCTAGCAATGGTGTGAAATACCTCGAGCGGCAAGCTGTCCTTTGGCCAACCTAGCCCGTTTGGTCCCGGTGGTGCATGGTAGGGTGCATTTTCACCTGGAGGCTTCTCAACCAACACGTGATACTGCATGCTGGGCATCATAGGGGTTGTGTTGATGCAGGCTGGTATGTATGGGGCCTTCACTCGGAAAATGTTAAGGATGGTCCGACGCGCTTGGGCGCTAAAGCTTCGGGGGATCAGCTCAGAGGTGAAGACGAGGCTTTGGCTACGAACGTAACTGAGTGGTGGCATGTAGGATGAGGGCCGAGGAGGAGAGGGAACATAGTTAGGTTGGCGATCCATTTGGCGAGCAAGGGTTAGCCTTATGACTTCTAGCGCCGCCATGTCACCAGGCGTTCGTCCACTCGTTGCCGCCAAAGCAGGCACAAACACAGGAGCGTCAGCGCGCAAGGCTGAACGTTGCTGCGATTCAGAAGCTCCAGTACTCGCACGTCGACTGTGCCCTGCGGGGGCTAGAACGGGTTAGCATGGATGCGCAATCTTTTATAGTATTCACTTACACTGTGGTAAGCCCGCAGTCGGTGTTGAAATGCCTTCCACACTAGCATCTTGGGGTGATACAGCGTCACGTCTCCGTTTTCTTTGGGGGCTCTGGATAGCTTCCGCTCTCCGTGACGGTCTCCGTAGGGTTTGAAGTGCCCAACCAGCACCAGTCCTTGCACTTGCCGAGCCCAAGCCCACAGAACCTTGAGATCTTAGATTGAAGGGGCGCGAATTTTGAGTGATCTGCGCAGCGGAGGAGGAATCACTTGACGAAGACGCATCGCGTTTACCTCTTCTTGGTGAGATCGATGCTTGCGAGGGTTTCTGTGTAGAGGGAGTCTTGAGTTTCACCACTAGCGAAGGCTTCGCGAGTCGCTTCCTTTCGCGTCCAGTTGAGGCTGACTGTGGCTGTCGCGGGACTTCTATTGCAAATGTTTCGTTAGAACTTGGTCGATCCGGCGACGAGGTAAGCGGGCTTTCAATGCCAATGGGACTTTCCTGGGTAGGCAATGCAGGGTCCGGAGCGGTTACATGTCGGCTCTGTGGGCCGTTTTGGGGTTCTTCGATACTGAAATATTGGAGGAGGTCGGGATAGACAATAGCATTTTCTTCTTCGCTTAAATCCTCAGCGGCAGGACCGTCGGCATAAGCACGCTGGAACCATATTGCTTCATGGGGATCCGATGCATCGGGTGGTTGTCCATAACCATGCAAGCTTTGCCGATAAGGTGGACGATAGCCCGGTGTTGCCATCCACGACGCACGGAGACGAGAGAACAGTGGGGTAGGGCCGTTTCCAGGCAAAGGTGACGGCACAGGATTTGATGGCTGTCGAGGTAGATCCATCATCTCTAGATTCATCCTTCCAGCTTCTATCTCTTGCAACATATATTCTTCGGAGGTATGTGGAGCATACGGGTTGTACTGATTTCCATCCGAGCCAAATTGGCTACCCAAGGGGCGAGTCCGCACGTTTGCGCTTCCTTGACTAGCATCTGAATCATTTTGATTCTGCAGACCGCGGTCTCGTGCGAGCGCTCTTTCTTGGTGTTGGGCCCAGACATCAGCAAGTCTAATTCTCGACTCCGAATACTCCTCTGGGGTCAAATGCGCTCTGGCTTCACTATCTAGCTCCATCAGGCGCTGGGCTGTATCTGCCGCGTCCCATTCATCAAGCGACCTCTCGGGGTGGTCAACCATTGGTGAATCTGGTAGACGAGGGAGCCTGATATCCTGAGCATTGGGATGATTGTTTGGCCCGCGAAAGTGCGCAGTAGTCCTGGCGGGAAGCAGTGAAAAGGTCTGCTCAGAGGAAGGAATGGAGGTGTTCTATTTTCAGACGCTATCAGCATGGTCTTCGTGTTAAGTTGCCGTTGAAGCAGCTCTGCTCTCTAGCTCATATGTACCGCAAAAGCTAATTTACCATGTTTGCTAATCTTGAGATTGAACCCCTTTGTAGCAAGGCGACGTTGTGGGTATATCTAAGTGTCGTTTTCTTGTTCTCATGTTATGTGTTCACAAACCGAGCTTGAAATGCTAAATCGGAGTCTTTTCCCATCAAAATCAGTCCAGTAATCTTCAATAGGACGGCGAGTCCTACTGGATGTTAATCACAAGGCAGTTGGCCTAGGTCAAGCTGACGGGTATGCTGGATCGTGCAATCTTGCCGAATTGAGGGTAAATGGGTGCCGAAGGCGGTCAGTGACAGGTCCAGATGGAATAGAAGCAGCTAGAATAGGCATATAAAGGTAGATATCTTAAACATGCAAGTAGATGCATGGTGGTTGAGGTTTGATTCTTGTGCTGCATGAACTGCTGAATAGCAAAAAGAAGGTTCCCATAGGCGCGTCGGTAGGGCCTTGGCATCAAAGTACTAGTGCCTTAGTGCCTGTACTGCTTTCAGACAATGAACTCTTTAAAGTACTTATGGTCAAATGCATGGTGTACTACTGTAGTCTTTGAAGCAGCACCGAGTAGTCCTACTACGATCCGATCCCGGCATGCTGGCTACCTCGACATGTCGGATCTCATTTGATGCTACGAAGCTAAAATTGCTAAATTTCCCTCATCATGTTTTTAACTCTCGGTGATCCCGCAAATCTCAGCTCTTCATCCTAGTCTGTGGCTTGTGGCTTGTGATACTAGCATTCAACGTCGAAGTCCAGAGTATCAGCTACGAGCTTGAAAATTTACGAGTCATCTTAAGTTCCTAAAGCTCTTTGGCTGGAGCCGAAGTTCGATCTCAGCGGCGATTATTGCATCTCAAAGTACAAGACGAATTTAGACACCTTGGAAAATCTTCAGGAGAGCCATAGAGGCTCCAAAGTGTCAACCCTCTCTTCTCCCTTACACGCAACCAAGAGAAGCCTCTCAAACGCCTCGGCTTGGGCAGGCCGCCTTTTGTCTGATATCAACACGAAATCGTAGTACGACACCAGTGGCGGTGACGAAGATTGCTCGACGAGCGGTCATGTGCGTCCTACTTGACTGTCCCATTGCGGTGCTTGTGCAGTGATCAGCAAGTTCCATGTCTACCACCATGTGTGGAATGACATGCAAAACTCGAGCCATGCTCTTCTTTGTTCAATGCTTTGAAAGTCTTTCAGCTCGTGGAGCTACAAGCTTATGACGGTTCCTTTGTTCGCCATTTATTTTTTAGCAGACCCGATTGTCCCGAGTCATGGCGTTTCAGTGCAATAAAGCAGGACTACAATCAATCTTCAGGCTTATATCGATCAATGTTTGGTCTACCCAAAACGTGTCATCGTACTTCTTTCCACCGATAATTCGATACTTCGCTCCTGTTCCCCGTCAAACATAATTCATATAACACTGTATGCACCATTCACTACCAAACAAAGTCACCATGCAGACATTCTTAACAGCTTTACTTCTCCTCCCTGGCGTTCTCACTCTACCTGCCCCTTCGCCTATTAATATCACCGCCACAGCTCCGTGTGCTCTACAACAATCCCATGACGGTTTAGGCGGGTTACTTTGTGCCGATATGTCTACATCTAACGCTGTAAGTACTACACCAGCTGTTTTAGCTTCCAAGAGTCTGTCAGTAGCTTCCATTACGTCAACGGCTAGTTCTTCGAATGTCACAACTCCTTGTGCTCTACAATTTTCTCTGGGGGGTTTGGGCGGATTATCGTGCGCTGCCCTGTCTACGTCTGAAGTTACAGCGGCTTCAGCTTCCAAGACTCTCTCAGCATCTTCCATAACGTCAACCGAGAAATCACCCATCTCTAGCTCTCCAGCAGTCTCTCACAATACCACAACCATTGAATCAGGAAGTCTCATAACCGTTTCAACCAGTAAATCACCTGTCGCTACCACCCTGAGATCTTCCAGCATCACATCTCCTTCCACATCATCGAGTTCCAAAACCGCAACAAGCCCTTCTTCCTCTTCCCAATCCGACGCTGCTGCCAAGAATCAAAAGACCACGTCCATCTCTAGCACAAGCATCCTATCCACAACTCCAATCTCAAAATCCAGTACGCCCACAATAACCACTACTCCATCAACCTCTGTCCCAAACCCGCTGTTCTCACTCGTATCAGCCGTTGCCTCCTCTAGCAGCAGCGCTTCAATTTCCGTCCCGGCACCCCTCTTCTCCGTTGTTGCTAAAAGCATAATCAGCACGCCTGCGGCCACGTCTTCTGGCAGGGTTTAGTATCTATCGTATTGATAGTATATCTGGCTGCAAGCGCAATATCGAGCAGAAGAAGACGGACAGAGTGGACGATATCAGCTCATTCTTCGTCCGCATATGAAGTTGGTCAGTTCATCGGACAAGAACAACCTCATTCTGCTCAGCAAGATGTCTTTGCCGTATGTCTCCGTCCAAGAGCTGAATTATCTGTACAAGTATCCAGTCTTGAACGCCGGCAAGATTCTCGGCGATCGACCACGACGCTTCGTTGCTCTCGTAAATCATCAGCTCTGCCACCTTTTCTTCCATGATGTGAGACACAGTCAGCATATTGTTCTCGGTCTTCGTCATGTAAATGGCGCAAATGGCGAATGCATCTTGCATCATCTTAGGCAAGCCACCATGATACAGGCCTGAATGAATGAACGGCGTCCTGCCTTGAACACGAACATGGCTGGAAATCTTCTGACACTGGTGACAAGGAATGCCCATGCTATCCTTGTTATGGGACACAGATACTTGTGTTGCTGGCGGGCTAATCGGCTTCGGTAGACTGGATGTGGCAGACGAAGACCACTGATCCATTACTTCAGGCGCGAGGAAAGATGCAAAGTCAATGTCAGACAGCAGATCATCCGAAGGGAGGTCAAGCGGCGTCTTCTACCCATTCCCAGATGTAATTCTTAGTGGAGAAGACTCCCTGGGAAGTGCATTTGATGGTGAAGACAGTGGTTCGTTAGAATACAAGCACGCAGTTGCTCTGCTCAAGCACCGAGAGCATTGCGGCAATTGTAAATCACAACGCCATTTTGCCGTGGCACACGTGATACAGGATCTGCGATGGGAGGGCAGAGCCAGTATCATCAACATATGAAGCGTAGGTGAGTTGAGGGCCAAAAATCAGAAAACTATATAATATCATCGAGTTGTTCTCCCGTTTTGTCTACGGAGACGAGCTGTGATTGTTATTCCTTGGCGGAGTCTAGCCCTTTTGTGTACAAGACTTGCAAGAATTTTCTCAATTCGAAGGGTCGATGGTGATCAATTTACCCTTCAGTCTGCCAATTTCATTGTGAATCTAAGATTCTAACCATTCTGGACAACAGATAGTACTCTGAAGACTATGTCTTCTCAAAGTTGCATACTCATGCTCACTGTGTGATGTTGTGTAAATCTATAGAGACTCGAGGAGTCAAGCTTTAAGTGGGGATCATTGTTGCCGACTCTTTACCTCTCGCCCCTGGATCTGGTAGCGAAATACTCATTTGACAAGTACTTGTTGAAGAAAGTTGCATGCGTTTGATAACATCTGTCAACGCCATGCGGACGCAATCAAGTCTCGAAAGTAGAGCCTGTTGCCTTTCTCCTTTTAAAGTACGTCGGAATCTTTTTTACTTCATTACTTAACTCCAGTGCAGTATGTTTCTTCTTTCTGTGAAGAGCTGTACTCCACAGCTCCGAGGTCGCCACTTGCCTTACATTTACCCCAGCCAGTGCCATAGGCGCACTTCTCTGACCGACTTGGGTGTCTGCTGGGAACAAAGAGGATGTCATTTACTACTTTGGTTTGTAGCGGGGAACAGACTGTGCCATTACTCTCCTCCACAAATGGCCGTCTTTTCCTGATCTTCTTGGTGTGGTGTACAGATCTTATTATGAGCAAAGTACTTCGTGAAACCTTTTTCGGTCACAATACCCGATGATTGATAGGCAATAGAGGGCTCTACTAAAGCGAAAAGTTTACAAAACACGACTCGGATGACAAGTACGAGTACTCTTCCAATGACCTCGCTAATCTATAGAAATTGTCAAGCAAGAAGAAAGCAATCATTAGTCTCCAGATATCACATGCCTATCAACTGTCGTCTGACAAGAGCCAGCTCGTATGTTCACTTGTTTGTAACTTCCAACTTACTGGCTGCGTCTACAGTTGGCATGTGTGGGAGGGATCTGGCTATTCTACTTATCCAGGTTTAGGTTGAAAGCAAGGGATCGGGTTGCGGCGAGGTGATTAGAATCAATTGAGTCTTAGCTACCTAGATTGTCACATGATTTGTCACAAACAGCCTTTCGTGCCCAAAATTGGCATCTACTCAGACGGTTGACCCCTTGAGTCAGATAGCCTATTAGTGCTAGGCGAGGGGATAATTTCCATTCAAAATTACTTGCTCAAAGATTCATAGAGGCATGGGACTGGAACCATTCAATCGGGCTTGAGATGCTCCAAGCCGTCAAATCTGACATGAAACGCCACGCCTCCGGTGCATTCTCCAAGCGGCTTTGGAATATGTTGTAGCAAGGGCTAGCCAAACCCAGCACTAAAAATCAGGGCGTCCTGCCTTCCCACAGCGAGCATATAAGCAACGCGTACCCCCATCTCATTTTCCACCTTTTCCCCGACTCCTTTTTCCCGCCAAGACCCGCAAACTCATTTCGCAGCCTATCGATTTTTCAGCCTTGTCTCAAGCGAAGAATTTGCCAGCACATCATCGACGCCACGTCGCCCTCTCTGCAGACCAATGAAGCCCTCCGACGCCCTCGAAATGGACAATCACATGCCTGATTGGGATGATGATCGCGATTTTGGAGCGTTTGTCAACTTGTCGTCTGATGATGACGATCAGGGCGGCGAGGATGGGTGAGGCTTTTTTTTTATTGGCTGACAAGAGGGCTAGATCTGTAGGAAATTCGCCAGAATTTTCTTACATTTCTACTCTTCCTGCGTCCTCTGGAACCCCTAAGGATCTTCAGAGTACAGATATTCAAATCAAGACCAACAACGCATCATCGTACATCGGGTATGGAGCAGACAACCTTCAAAGAGATACGGCCGGTGCCAATGGAGATCCACAACCAGAGGATTCCGCGAAGTTGAAGACGACCGAGTCGCAAACGATCTCTATGAAGGATTGTGGAGAAGACCTTACACTCCTGCCCACTCGAGAATCTTCTCGGTCTGTCGCTCCTGGCCCTGCAAATGGCTTCAGTCCTCCAATGGGTTGTAGTTGTATTAGCTGCCTTGGAATTTCCGCGCCCACTTTATTCATGCCCTCAGGATCCAAGTGCCGTTTTCCCAGCTGCTCCCACATATTTGGGGAGGCCTACACCAAAACGTTCCTATCGCATGAGAAAAGCCACTACGGCCAACCGGGAAAGTATACGTGTCTTGCGCAAGAATGTCATACCGTCACCAAAAACTTTGGGGACCTCAAACGCCACGACAAGGCCAAGCATTGCACTAACCCTAACAAGGAGCAATTCCCATGCCCGGTACTCTGGTGCAAATACAGCGGTAACAACGGCTTTGCGCGCAAGGACAAGCTCAAGAGCCATTACAGGAACATTCACGAGGGAAAACCTGGACCAGCGAAGGCCGGCCGAGTCATCAAGCCAGCTACACTTAAGCCTCAAGTTTCAGGGTTTGAAGGCAGCGCCGGCAAACAGAAGGAGTGAGAGGTCTGGCTGCTGCCATAGGGTTCGTATGATGGTGCGAAACTGGAAGGATACAACTTTTCACGGAGGGTACTGCGAAACAGCACTGCATGCTTCGGATCATTTAACTGTCTTTACGAAACATACTTTTCTACTAACGGCCTTTGCACTTTTTCTATCTTGGACAGGTTGCGTCTTATTTTCCTACTCATGCATGTACACAGTCTTTACAGTATATCAGCGGGAGGGAGATTAGGAACACAAAGTTCCAAATCACACGCTTTCATAAATTGTAGCAGAGCCAGAATACATTCAGATAGTCAACCCAATGCCCCAATATCATCACAGTCTCAGCCATTGACCTACCGCAAAAACAGTCTAGTGCACATACAACCGTCAGCATGCGCCCCTGAGTCCCTCCCACCTTTGCCTTTGGCCAACATATAATCCGTCTCCCCTCCCAGCTCTCTTCGCACCCTTTCACCACACATCCCCTCACGCCAAGCACGCCAAGCACAGCTCTCACTGGCTGCCCTATCCCCTGCACGGTTCCTCAGCCTCGTCCTTCTAGCAAGGCGCACACTGACGCATCAACGCCCTTCCCGGAAGCCAAAAGGGCGCACACGGTCTCGAAATGGAGGGCGTTCCGTTCGATTGGAGCGAATATCTCAGCTCCGAAGGGCTCTCGGACATCGTACCCGCTGGACCCAGCTTGCAGGGTTGCCAGGGTGGCAAGGATGGGTAGGGGTTTTTTTTTTATTGGCTGACTCAGGGGCGCAGAAGTTGTCGATTAAGGGACCACAATTCTACTGATTGGATCCATATGCATGATCAGCCGCTTGCGAGTCAGCCTAGCTTCTACGATACCGATGACTCACAGGGATACAACACCGCTGGAGGTAGTCGCTTAGACCATGAGGAAGAGTCGGCTTGGGCGACTCAAAAAAACGACTTCATTGCAAGTCAAGACCAGCATCAGCACCTGGGAAACTTCGAGGCTTCAGAAAGTGACATTGATCCGGCTCTACTTCAACAATCGCCAAGCCCAATTGTTTCTCAGACTGAGATTGATCCAGGAGTTACCACGCAAGAAGTTCATGATCTGAGAGCCCTTATACCTGACCAAATCTGTACCTGCGCAACATGTCTCCATGGCTATCGCTGCCCCCATCATCTTCGGTCGCCCAATGCAAATTCTGACTATGAAGAATCACAGGACTTTGGCTGCCGCGTTGCCGGTTGTGAAGTGACAATAAGAGATTTTGGGGATACCTATTATAACAGCAAGCTACAGTATTTTTTTTTGGCATGAGACAAAGACATCCCATTACGGCAAGCCTGGAAGTTATAGGTGCCGCGAGATCAACTGCAAATTCGTTACCAAACGCTGGAGCGACTTCAAACGCCATTCCTCGTCCATCCATTGCATCAAGCCCAAGGACCTCGTATGCCCAGACCCTAGCTGCAAATACCATCAGATTGGCTTCAGTCGCAAGGACAAGCTCAACAGCCATTGCCAGAAGGTCCATGGAGGAATGTTTCAGCCAGCCAAGCCGAACCAGGCTATCGCGCCCAAGGCCGTGGGATAGCTTGAAGGTCCACAGCTGCAGAAGGGTTGGCTGCTGAAGATCAGTTATACAAGAGAGTTTAGGGGGATATATAGTTTTCCTTACAGACACGCTTTCTTTTCCATCATCCCATATGTTTTGGCAGCCGTCATGTACTTCTTCAGTCACTACAGAGACCCGCGTCTTGTCTTCCCAATTCACACCCTCATTTACCTACTCGAAAAAGCGACCCTCTATTTTCTTACCGTCATACCATATAGCAAGAAGCAACAATTCTTGTCTCAAGCAGCGCTCTCCCACCATACCCCACAGCAACTTACTCACATCAACAAACCCACCTCTAGCTATCAGACCCCCTCATATCTCGCCACTTACCCGAACCGACCCATTCTGATACCATACTCTCTCAAACTAGCACCAAGCCCTTTCCCCCATCACCATCCGCCCCATCAAAACCATCACACGACACTAGACCCCATCCATCATCCAACCGAAACACGCGACCCATCCACACAACGACGTTGAGGTAAAGGCAACTGGTACCGTCACAATACTAGCCTGTCTCGTCAATTCTTCCAATACGAACGTCAACAAAATAAGTGCGTTGTCCGCCGCCATCATGATCCGAGATCTGGACGTTGAGAGAACGCCACGCCCCGTCTGGATTCCGCCTGGTCTTCTCAATGCCCACGACCGCATAGGGACCCCGCTGCCCGCAAGCCTTAAGCAACCTATCTGCCCGTTCGGCACTCATGTACACGACCGATTTTCAAACTTGAACAGCTGTTAGCCAGTCATGACTCCCATACTGAGGCTACGGAAGAGGCGGGCGGAGGAGCATGGATGGGATTAGGGACTCGAATGGATACTGAATTTGATGAACCGCTCTAGGTAAGCCACTCTCCAGCCATGCTATCGAGGCGCGATTAGGAGAGACGGCAATGGGAAGAGCTCAAGGTCATAGAAGCGATAGAAGAACAAGCATGGATGGGATTAAGAACTCGAATGAATATCTAGATTATTCTGGACTTTAGAATATAAAATCCTGCTTCTACTTCGTTCCCTACTCTCTGCTCTTAACAAAAGGCTCCGCTCTACTCCGCTCCCTGCTCCCTGCTCCCTGCTCCGCTCTGCTCTAAGACAAATTATCCATATTGCGGAGAGAATAAATATCTCTTCCATGCTCCCTGCTTCACATACTTTAGGGGGGGAGATGGACGAGAAACGCAAAAAAAAAAAAAAAAAAAAAAAA
>JAEUBB010000003.1:92922-161422 GCA_018257885.1 Parmelia sp. 050094
TAACAGCGATAAGAAGGGGAGAGATATAGCGAGGCGGGAAGAAGAAACCAAGGAAACGGGCCCCCTGAAGCGGAAAAGAGAAAATTTTGACAACGGCGAGACGAATAGGCGAGAAAGAAAACCATACAAGACAAACCATGGTAGATGAAATGGCACTTTACAGCTTACGCTTCGGGGCAGACATTGCATCTAAAAGGCAACGTGAATTCCCATAGGACATGAATAGGGACGCAAAATGTGAGGAATAAATGATAGGCAATGGCATGCCAAGCTATGTACAATTCTGAATCTTGAAGACCTCGGTTGATCAAGGCAACATATGTGCAAAGAATCGAAACAGAAAGATTTCCTTCATCCTCCACTCTTCCATTCGCATAGCAACCGCCCAACATTGACAAAGCCCTTCAGGCCTCCTCGAACAGAGCGATCGTTTGGCAAAAGTTGGACATGTTGTCTTCCTGCTTAACGACGCCCGTACCATCCACAGTGACCATGTTTGTGCTCGCCTTGGTGCTCAGTGCCCAGAGGTAGACTTCGCTGCTGCACTCGATGCTTACCATGTTGACCTGACAGCTTTCGGTATCGAGGCACGTCTGATCGTAGTTGTCGAAGAACGAATACAAACCAGCGCCATAGACAAGGATATCAGTGGACGCGAAAATGCGAAGACCCCATGCTTTCTCACAGCCGGCATCGCCATTGCATGTACTGAAGTCAGGGTCAAAGTAAGTGTCGCTCGGTGTGAAGCCGCCGTTGAGAGCTGTAGGGTTCGACTGCATATATGGCGTCTCGGTCTGAATTACACCGGCGTAGACATTCTTTGCATTCGCAAACTCAAAGTTATAAAGTTGGCTGTGCTCGGAACTGGTGCCGTACATCCAAACAGGTCCTTGGGACTCGACGAGGACGCCCCTGCCGTTGTATATGTTGATCTGATTGTGATCTGCAAGGTCGAGCTCGTGGTCGGCGACCCACAGCCAATTGTTCTCAAGATATATTGTCGCTTTGGTAGTGACATGCAGGAGCATAAAGGCACCCTCACACTTCGGATTGTAATTGGCTGTGACACTGGGGTTTTTGGAACAGGTATCTGATTGCAAGCTGGTCCCGGCGGAGCCACCAATCCGAAAGTGCACATCCCACATACCCGAGGCACCCTGAGAGGTTTCGGCAACATTCCACTCGACCAAAATTGCGCCTGGAGCTGGGCCTTTGGTCTCGAAGATGAGGTCGCTCATTTCGACCGCACCTGTATCACCTGGGGCACCGACCTGGAAAACGGGAGCTGGCGAAGCTTGGTTCGAGAACGCGGTACCGGAAGCCATGATCAAGGGCCATATTTCGCCAGTCATCTTGATGTTCTTGGGGACTTTGATCGTAGAAGTGACTACATAAGCACCGTGGTCAAAGTAAAGAATCTGATCAGCGTTGAGACTGTTCATGGCTTTTTGCAAGGCGGCAGTGTCATCCGACACTCCATCTCCCTTGGCTCCGGCTGATTTGACACTGACGAAAGACGACGATGGAACACCCTCATATTGGGGCTTGGAGCGCTCGAAGATCTTGGAGCCATCCATGAGTGCGGCCGGCTTGGTAGGTGCGTTCAATGATCCTTGAATCACGGTACTGGACGCTGATGCAGCCGCGCTTGCGCATGTTGCGGCAGAGGCAGACCCGTCGTCCCCAGTTGTATAAGCCTTACCTTGGGCCCAGGAGGAAACCACGGAGCCGCCTGCAAGAATGGTTGCGCCAGTGTAGCTGACAATGGCATCAGTGGCGCCGGTGAAATCAACGTTATCGATGACGAGCGTGTTGCCGCTGGTTGGGACATTGCCACTTGTGCTGAAGGCTGTAATGACACCTTTTGGCGTGTTGATGAACTTGCTGTCTTGAATCAGAACGGAGCCCACCGTCTGGTTTGCCGGGATATTCGACATGTTGACCCCAACCCCACAGTTGCTGACCGTGATGGACTTGAGGTTCCATACCCAATTCCAGTTCATATAGACTGCGGTTTTGCAACCTTCGAAGGTCAAGTTGCGTGTAGTGAATTGCTGGTTGCCGACAAACATGCCATAGTTGCCTCCTCGGAAGATTAGATCAGAGTAGAATCCACCCGAACCGTTGTCCATGAAGATGCCGTTTTGGGTGCCACCTTGAGTCATTTCAAAGACGATGTTCTGCAAGCTGGTAGCCTGAGCAACTTGCCCTAAAAGATTCTTAGAGTCAGCGATTTCTCTGTGAATAGATGCCTGATATATGAGAAGTTTGGGGAGCAGAAAAGGGGGAAAACTTACAATGTATGCCGGCACCCGCGTTACTGGAAGAAATGTCAATGACAAAATTACGGACTTGGCGATAGAAGTTGTTCTGATTCGTGTACCAATTCCCATTGGACCCGTATGGGTCAGAGTCGATGACGGCGATACCTGTGAAGCTAGCTGCTGCTTTGAGGGTGGGGAGAGTAACTGCATCGCCAACAAATTGAGTATAATAATACTGTATCAATGGCGCGCTGACGAGGTATGTTCCCGGTGGGAAGTAGACCAGAGCTGGGGTTACGGTACTGGAATCGCAGCCTTGACCACAGCGGTTGCCGTCGGTGATGGCGGCATTAATGGCTGCGGTGTCGTCCGTCGTACCGTCACCAGTCGCGCCATAGTCCTGGACATTGCGATAGACTTTGTAAGACGAGTCGCCAAATGCAACGGAACCTTGCCGTTGGATGTTGGCGACCCAGTACGATGATGAGGTCGAGGCGACTTTGTCATGGGTGGTGGAGTTGGAGGTCACTGGCACAGCTTCAACCGGTGAAGTCGAGACCGAAAGAAGAAGGACGCGAAGGGTAAGGAACAGCGCTGCTGCTGAAAAAGTGACCATGGTGATGAGACTTTTTGTGTTGAAGTATTGGTATCGATCGGGGAAAGTGGAAGTGAAAGACTTGAGGTCAGAAGATATCAGCGAACCTGCGCTGGGGTATGGTATAATGATCAAAGAGACACAAAGATGATTGTGGGTTGGTAATGAACGTTTGATGTTGTTGAAAAAAAGAAAATGTAACAACGAAAGACTTGGCTGGGCTGGAAGTGAAAAAGATTGTGCGTTAATAACAAAGAAAGAGGCAGTAGTGAATATGTCACCCGGACAAAGAATAGCATAAAGGAAGGAGGAGTACGACCTATTGTAGGCGGGGCATTGCTAAAAGGGATGAAACAGCTTACAGGTGAAGAGGATGGCTTTTCGTTTGCCGCGCGTGGGTATGATGAGTGGTGATTTGACATAAGAAGTCCTGGCTTCTTCTCCTTCTTCCTTGCACCATGCCTGGGTATATATCCACCGCCTTCCCTGCAATGGCCTTCCTGATCCGCATCATGAATGATGAGACTATCATCCCGGCCAGGCAGATGGCCATTCGAGTCACATTCAAAGGCATCATGGTGGTCAGGGGATGGTCGGGGTAGGAATGCATCAGTCATTTGCGATGTTCAGGAATGGAGGTTGAGGTGACAGGGTGAATAATCACCGGCCCTAGTGTTGAAGAACCGTGCGCATTCATCCCCCCCTCCCCCGGTGGTAGGCTGCGAGTAGAAGATGCGGATTACGCTGTGACCATCAGAATTGTTTCTGGTCTACTCCGTACTTGCTATGAAACTTTACCCGTGGATGTGTTAAGAGTCAAGGTGATCCATGATCCATGATCCATCCTAGCAACCCCCTTGAACCTTGGAAGCATCGGGCTTTGATGGACAGTCAAATAAATGTGGCCCTTTAATTCCGAAACCCTTCAATCAATGCAAGCAAAACAAGCAAAACAAGCGCGTCGTGCAAAAATGCGAGAATGAATGGCTGGCAGAGAAAAATGAAACAGGCTTGTTACGAGTACGGAGTATCAGTATGGTTGAAAGAATGGCATGTGGTTCGTCTGAGTGGCTGGGCTCGGCTGGCTTTGTGGTCTGAAGCGCCGGCAATGGCCCGCTAGGACAGGGAACTAGACCACGCCCCCAAGGTCACTCTTTACGCCTTCCTGCTCCACCTGCTCTTTTGACCAGCGTGATGGCAGCTTCTTCATTCGATCTCTCATCTCCGGCACTCTTCACATTTGCGCCTTCACAACTCGGCCTTCACATCGATAATAGTGACGTTCTCCATCTCCCCTCCACGGCGGATTCAAGTCGCCTTCCCCGCTTCCAAATTTGCGTCCAATTTGTTTCACGTAAGAGAAGCATAGCCGGAGGTAAAAGCGCAGTCATTCCTTATGGGCGCATGATTTATTCTTGGTGGAGCAGAGTCCTAACTCCTACGATCTGATCCCCCACCGTGATTCCTCCAGTCACTGTACAGTACTTTACTCTTTGGCGGTCAACTGGCGCGAAAAGAAAGCGACTGCTTTACCCCAGATTTCTTAGCAAGCTTCCCCGCTCACTCGGGAAGGCTAACAGCGCGGCCTTAATTATGAGGGCCATGGAAGCCTTGAAACAATGTTTGCCTGTCATGTTACTCATGTATACTGAAGCGCGCTCATGTGCCGGTCCAAGAGATTGTGACCAGCAATGACTCCTCCGTTGCATTGAATCCCTGCAGTTGATCCAATACCTTGCACCTACCTTTGTCCCCCCTTTTGGCCGGGCCACCCCTCTGTAGGCTAAATACTGTGGAGCTCAAGGGTAATGCTCTACGAGGAAGCTGCTTCATCCTGGCAATACTCCCTCTGCATAATGCCAATGACGTGAGCAAGGCGCTGGATACCCTCGGCTAGCGATGCCTCCTCTTCCCACGAAAAGCATACCCTGACCTGCCTTTCGAGGTCTACTGCCTTCTCATCACCGTAGACCGCAAAGATGGACCCAGGCGCTATGATGAGATTCTCCTCTCGTGATGCACGCATTGCGACCTCTTCGGCGAGTAGAGGAGCGGGCAGCGACAGCCAGATAAAGTACCCACCCACCACGTCACGGCCTCTCTGTGGTAGTGTGACTCCCAAGGGCAGTAAATGTTCTTCAATAGCCGAGATCATGCTTTGATATCGGCGGGCATACGTAGGCTGTAAGGTTTTGATAATGTGACGCTGTAGCTCGCCTGTCTCGATGAGTCGCGACATGTAAGTTGAGGTCAGCTGCGAGGGAGCCCCACCGGACCTCGAAGATCCTCTGCCACACAAGTGAATAAGGGTGAACAATGATCGCCACTATAAGGCTTACACTTGTGAATTACCCCAAGCAAACTTCTTTGTTCCCTCTAGCCAGCCTGTCCGACACCCGGGGCCTGCTATCTTACTGAAGCTGCCATTGCTGACGGCGTTCCCAAACCCGTCAGAACCCTCTCTCTCAGGACCCCCGTCCAGCGTCCGATCGATATCGACAAGGCGAGGTAGATAGGCATGTTCCTTCACAGCTTGGGCGGCATTCTTGTCCGTGGGCCATTGTAGCATATCGTAGACATCATCAGTGATGATACACGCATCGTACTCTCGCGCAAGTTGCACGAGCTCCCGACGACGGTGAAGACTCATGGTCTTGGAAGATGGATTACTGAAAGTGGGAACGGCATATATGAGGTGGCGGTAGATCTTGCTCCATGGCCGCGTAGGTTTGAGAGTCTAAAAAGGACAAGCTCAGCAATGCTCGAGCCCGGTTCTTTTCCTGCGTCATACCGGCTGTGTATTGCCGTCTGCCTGCGCCTTCATCTCGCTTTGGTGCAACGCTTTTCGCAGAAATCCAATATCCACCCCCTCTTCATCTTCAGGCACAGATCGCAGCCGACCATGGAAGCCGCTGTCCTCAAAAATACGACAAGCGAGGTAGTAGGTCGGGGATATCATCCAGACATTTCTCGTAAAGAGTGGGTCCGAGAAGACTTGGAGGATGCATGCCAAGTTCTGGCTCGCCCCTCCAGTAATGCATATTCGGTCGGCGAGTATCTCGCTAGGGGTCTGGTAGAATTGGGTAAGCCAGTGGGCGATGTTTTCTCTCAAAGGTTGGTAGCCAGCATCAGGCCCGTACAGGAGGCCTGGGTTGGATATGTTAGCGTTGGAGAGAGCAACGGTGGAAGCGTTTTTGATTTGGGCCGTGGGCAATAGATCTGGATTTGGCCATCCCTTGAGCAGGTCTATGAGGACTGACGCTCTGGAAGAGCCATTCATCTTGGTGTCGGGAGGATTCTTACCTCAGAATTCGCATGTGCCGAGGAGTGTGGCAATGGATGACTAAGATGAGGGAATTCATTCTAGCTGCATACTGTATTATTTTGGTGGGACTCCGTTGGGGGATCAACCTGAGGCGCACTGATGAGACGAGACGCGCAGATGTACAGTTTACCTGACCACATGTATCTCCAAATACTATGAGATATATAACCCTGCTCAACAAATCACATCATTCTCCAACCAAGTTCATAAGCCTTCTACAAGAACCATTGGACCCCAAAATGACGCCTTGATGCAATTTGTTCCAACTCTGTGAACCTGATTTCATCTTCATCATCTCGATCTTTGCTGCGCTTGAGAGGGTGTGGACAACAGGGTAAGCTGACCGCGATGATGGGCTGAATTCCAGCTCAACGCGAGACGATGGCTGCATATTTTGTCCAGCTCAATACGAGACGATGCTGAACTTCAGCTCAATGCGAGACGATGGCTGCGCATTTTGGTCCTTATGCTCCCGATTCTTTCCCTCGCGCCTGTCTCCACAAGGATGTTTCCTTGCCATTTTGAGGCAACAAAGAGTCCCTGGAAGGAGATGCAATTCAACGTTACCAAACTTGATTATTTGTTGCAAGCTCTGGACTGCTCTTCAATATCGAATGCTTCTTCCGGTGCAAGATCCACTGTGAACATGTACTATGAAAACCCTACTCTTCCCCTGGGGATATCGCTCTAGTACCCTGACTATCTACACCGCTTCTGAATGTGCCTCTTCCCTGCCACGAAGCAGCTCAATCTTGTCGGTCATGGTCCAGCAGGACCTCGAGTGGGGTCTTGCATCTTAGCCTCCTTGATTCTACCCTACGGCTTGGACCTCTCATCGCCATTTTCCAGTCTAATATAGTGAGACCTTTGAATCGGACAAACCCGAATTACTTTGAAAAGGAGTAAGCCCAACGCAGCTCCTGAAAGACTTGAGACCGAGTTCAGATCGCGTCAGAGACGGTGTACGCAAAGTTTGAAGTCAACGAATGGTGACCACTTACAGAGACGTGCGATTTGAGAAATCAGCCGTACGCAAGGCTTCGCCAATGCACAACCTCGTATCAACGTGAACACCGAGGGATTGCCGATGTTTTCTCACCGAGATACGAAACTTACAGCAACCAGGAGATCCCTACAGATATCAACAAGGCATCAAATGCTTGAGATTATATCTGCGAAAGGGGGAGTCTGGACCAATTTTTGTAATCAGCCGATACGAGGCCAACATTCGAGCTCATTTGAGACTCATTGTGAGGCAGTTTGAGAATTCTTCTTATCATGAGAGAGTTCCCAGATTTCTTCCTCTTTATGGCCCCTATAATTCTTCTTCTTCTCCTTCTTTTCTCCTACACTAGTGAGGCAACATATTGATAGACCAAATAGAATTATTCTTATGAGATCGCATCGCCTCATCAGACTCCATATATTTCATCACCAATCGACGTCTTACCAAACGGTATGGGGAGACTGCAAATGCGACCACAGTAACCCACAAATACAAACTAGGTGAAGTATTTGCTACATGATCTGAAGTTCTACTACATCGACAACCAAAACGATCGCATAAAGATCGTTATTGATTCTTGCTTTTCCTGTCTAGCCCGCATACACCCAAACCTAATCACCTTCTCCTCAACGGGCACGATAGTAGCGCACCACTAGCGTTTCTTTTGTCTTTATGATACTAATACCTGATGACCCCCAAGTCTACAGGGTTGTCCATACGGACCAGCCTTTGGAGATGGGCTATCACCACAATGAAAAGGATAACACCTAGGACTTGCTTATGGCCACTGACTGGAAGTCTCATCGCTTCCTTTGCTCTATCTTTCGGGCTCACGTTTCGATCCCATCGCCATTGCTATGCAGGTACTTGTGGAGAATGGCTGTTTCCGCTCCAAGCGCGACTTCACATTGTCGTTTGGTACTGCTGGCTCTCCCTCTCCGTCACATTCTTGGCCCTCAGAGCCTTCCATCCATCTATACGGCGTCGCCTCCATAAACAGCTTTACACCAATCAACTACCCATTGTCCGAAAGTCTTTGACAATAAGCGGAGTGCTGGTCGTCCTCTGGGTCTTAAGTCTGTACGGCATTCTCGTTGGGCTATGGTGGCTGCGTCTGCGAGGATACTTCGTAGCCAGGGGAGAACGGGGTGGGATAACCAACGGAAATAGGCGCGTGGCCGCGGTCGCCTTGACAGGGCACATCGCAGATGTCACCATGGGAATGGTCCTACTTCCGGTTGCTAGGAACAGTGCTTTATCCTCATTCTTCAGACTGTCAGCATCAACTACGTACGCGTTTCACATGATCCAGGCGTACGTCTTGTTTGCTTTGGTGCTGATCCATGGCCTACTCTACGCCAGTTGGGTCGCGGCCTACAGCCACGCCCGGCAGCTAACCCGCTCACCTTTAGTCTTCCCAGTACTGAACCCTACATATTTGTATCACGAAGTCTGGCCTGGTAATACCTCCTCCCTGGGGGTTTGGCGGGCGTCACTCATCTTTACTGGAATCACGACTACTCTCATTATGCTGGCTGTCTTCATCACCACCTTTCCGGTTATAAGGCAAAAGCATTTTAACGTGTTCTATTTTACGCATCTATTAATGATTTTGGCCGTGGTCGTGATTTGCCTGCACGCCAGTACAGTGTTTTACTGCACTGCGCCTGGATTAGCAATGTGGATACTCGACTGGGGCATGCGAATTTATGAGCTGAGCGAGAAGATGGACAGTACTTTGATAGCTGTTGGTAAAGGGTGGTTCTGTCTGACGATGCCGCTGCCATCGAACCGACTCAAAGGTTGCGCATGCCACTCTCCGCTTGCCCACTTTCACATACACCACACCGAGTCCTCCATACGAGAGATCCACCCTTTTACAACCATTACGCACCTGGCCTCACAGAAGCTTTCTTCATCGAACTCAGACAAGAACATTATGATCCAATTTCTATTCCGTAAAAGTCAAGAATCGCATTCAGTCATGTCCATCTCAGAAGAGGATAGTACAAGGCGGCAGAAGAGACAATGGACGAACAAACTTGCTGATCTTGTAGATGAAACGGTGATTGACCTTTCGCCGTCATCAGAAAAAATGGAGGAAGCAGATCTCCAGAGACAACACCTTTCCGCCCAATGCCGAACCACACTCCGACTTGAAGGACCATACTTTACGCCAGCGAATCCAGCAAGCTACGAGACTGTCATCTGTCTTGTCGCCGGGACTGGCGTCAGCGGAGCGATTGCCATCGCCGCAGGGTTCCGCCAACAGCCCATGATGACGGCCTTGGAGCCAGAAACGACCATGTTCGGGCGTGAAAAGGTACACGGCGTCCCGTTGGAACGGAATTTTAGCATTTCCAGTTATTTGGCACCTTCAGGGGCAGTACGCATTTGGAAGCGATGTGTAATCGTGTGGAGTGTGCGGGAGGCCGATTACATCAATCTCCCCTTTTGGCACGGTAAGTATCCTCTATCTTTAGACGGATGAAGATTCTAAAATTAGTAGTGGATACGACGCCTGGCCTCGAGGTCCGTCCTTTCCTCACTGGAGCAGGTCGTGATCGCGTCAACATGGGAGAGACAATCGATTCGGTTAAGAGGAACGGGGGTAGGACCTGGGTTTATATTTCGGGGCCAAACGCGTTTATTGAAGCGGGAGAGAAAGCATGTCGACGATCTGGTGTAGACTTCTTTGGCGCACGGTGGGCTTGATGACGTTATGATCTCCATACAGCGAACACTGCATGAAAATATGCGATGCACATCTTTGCAGGCGGAGATTTTTTGAAATTTTTGGGAGATCTGGAATAGTGGCTCGTACGAGTACCTGTTGATAATTAGAAGCTACTCGCATGAGCCACCAAGATTAACGAACGACCAGAGGGCCTTGAATTGTTTGAAAGCAGAGGATCTTCAAGCGTATGCATTGATTGATTGTGTCGTCTGAAGCATTATGCTGTGTAACAATGCCATCTATCAGGCATGGCTAGTACTAACTACTACCCCCTGCACGCCCTGCTCCCCGGATCTCTTCACGCCGGCTAATTTGCGGGCCTTTGTCGAGTTTTCCTTTGTTCCATGTCATGCTGAACAGGCACAGCATCAGGACAACAACTACTTCGCTTACTTTCCTTTCTTTGGCACATTACTATCCTAATTTGAGCATTCTTGTTCTTGTCGACAGTCAGCTCTCATCGCACTACATGGAGCGCCTTGAGGCTCCGAGACCTCAGGCAAGCTGCCGCGTGGCCCACCTAAAAACAATTCGGTCTCAGAGTCAGCCCTTTCCTATCCTTGTCCCCGGAGAAAGGCTGGGGGCATGAGACGAAGATTGAAATACATCGGGGATCCCAGCTGCTGACCTGCAAATTTCATCTTAAATACCGCCTTTTCTTCTAATTGCGAACGGCAGCAGCAACAATGGCGGCCAAGCGCATCTCCTCCATCTGTACGTAACTTCGCAATTTCTTGAGGCATGTCTTGGGAGTCTTTACTCCCCTATACGTGATCCAAGGCTTGCTATAAACCCTCAGAGAAGCAAGACTAACGCCGAATTCAAAATCCAGTCTCCATGGGCAGCAATGTCTCCGACCAGAGCAGCGAATCTCGAATCTCATCCTCAATTCATCCCGCACGACCTCCAAGGCAGCAAAGCCAAAGCCCTGTTCATGCTTCAGGAGAGCAGGGTCATGTGCCTAGTCCAGGACAGCAAGGATCTGTCAATCTCTCAGAGAGATCCATTCCCAATTTACGACCTACTTCCCACCTACAGAATCTTCATAGCGAACAATCGTCTGGGTATACACCTCCATTCGATCCTACCATTCTACCTCGCATCGAAGATGACGATGTCCTACTAAATCCTCCTCTCCTACTTAAGCCACTGCCAATTCGGGCACAGTCGCCCAACGGTTCCTTAGGAAGCAGCAGACCAGTCAGCAGAGGCAACCCAACGGACAGCAGACCAGCGAGCAGGGGCAATCCATTTGACAGCAGATCTAGTAGCCGTCCACCTAGCAGTCGCCCTCCATCTCGTCCTCCTTCTCAGCCAGCCTCACGTCCTGCATCTCCAGTAAAACTCCGTCCCTCAACGCCAACGGCACGTCCAATGACACCTACGACAGAGGCAAAGCTTGCCAAGCGAAGGAATTGGATGCCAGGAAAGATTCGGAAAGCGGGGCAGGATGGAGGAGATATTGTGAATAGTCTGCAAGCTTGGATGGTCATGCCCCAGGAGAAAGTACCATACGATGTTTCAGAATTGGCAAATTTCCATAGGGTCAGTTTCACAAGACTTTCTCGTGAATATGTGTCAAAGCTAAGAGGTTTTTAGGTCCCGGAGCTTTGGAATGACCATGGCGATACCATGGTCTACCTACATGCCAGAGAAGGGGGCAGAGGCCCTTCGTTCAAAATGGAGTCAGCCCTCTTTGCTGCCTCCAAAAAGTTGGTTTACGCTGCACATGGCGGAAGACAAGAACATAACCCGCGGGAACCAAACGGTTGGCAACAACAATCATTCATGGAGCGCACCCAACATCTGACGCTCAACGCTCCAACACAGTCTCCACCAGAGAGGCCAGGGTCCTCGAACCATAGCAGCTCTAAAGGATCGCGATCCGTTAGTGATTATTTTGAGGAGCTACCTATTCGAAGAGACATTCACCTCTGTCTACCGCTACCGCTGCAAGTCGATCTGACCAATACGGAATCAGTACCTACCAGTGAAGACATCGAAACCCTTGTTACAATGCGAAACGTCGTCGCGTTTCTCGCAGGTCAGCCTTTGGTGGCCACACCTAAGCAGTCATCGATGTTCATTATCCTTTTAAAGATCGCTGATGTAATGCAGCGCTACGAATTTACGAACCTTGACGGCTCTACGCTTGGGGAAGAAGCAGCGGGAAATTTCACAAGAATCGTACAGGATTTCGGACTAGCAGACGTGAGATCAAGTCGTGAGAAGACAATCGAAGCCCTTGTCCTCGGAGAACGCATGAGATCGTGGGAGCTATACAATGAAGGGTTCGTACATGCTGTTGGAAAATACGACGACATCAATGGACTCAGAAGCCCTAAGTTCCACTTGATCTCTGACCTGACTCGAAAAAGGCTAGAGAGGGCAAATCTAGATCTCTACACTCGTGTGCGAAATATAGAGACCAAATTGGAGGATTTTGACTTTCCTTCTCTATTCGCCGGTATCGCAAATTCCAGTACCAGCAGCGAGAGCAAGACTGTTCGCTTCAAAGATTGGAAGAGTGCCTACATGTCAATGCGAAGACATATTATGAGTCTCTACAAGCATCAGTACGGAGCCTGGCCACCAAAAGCCAAGTCTAAGAAAAACGATTTTGAGGAAAGTGGGCTCAACCGTCTTTTGCTGAGGGAGCTGTATAAAGACTTCTCGGATCTCTACGATATTCTTGCGGACCGTACCTCCCTGACTACCCGTACAGCGGACCTTCCGTCTCATGACCCAGATGATCCGCAAGAACCTGCACCACGGGCATTGCGGAGAATCCTGGATGAATACGATCGCAGTACTCCTCCTGTTCAGCCGCCAGTGCCGTTCGATACCCCTCGACTGCCATCTTTATTCGATACCAGGCGAGGATTCGACGCATTGGACCCGAAGAAGCAAAAGAAAGAGAGTATGAAGAGACTTGCGGACGATGAGATCAACAAAGCACTTATGCAGTCCTACAATCGAGAGTCGATGAAGGCAACACCATTTTTGGAAGCCTTCATGGCCTACGAGCGAAGGACTGCGCATGGTAAATCCATCGAAGAGATAGCTGACTTACGCTACGGACAGTGGATCTTCATGTATGCAGTGATCCAAGCGTTACCCCTTGTGATCGTCGACGCTCCTGGTGTAAGATGGATGAAAGGAGTGGAGTACTTCCTTTGTGAGGTGCCCAAAGGATCCCCTCCATGGGTTCAAGAGAGTGCAAGCCAAAAGCAGAGTGTTTATCGCGTCGCTGGTGGATCAGCCGTGGTGACCTTGCCCGCTGATGTCGTAGAACACAGCGTTGATGGCATCTACCGCCGAAGTCACTGCTGGCAGGTGGCGAATAAGTGGGCAGGGTTTAGTGAGGTGCCAGATCCGCCGTCGCAGCGCGAGCCGGATTTTGATGATTTGTTACCGCCTGCGATGCCATCAGGCCCAGGATCAAGAACAGCTTCGCAGTCACCAGACCGAGGGCGGGGCTCTGTGGCCCTTGGACTGGAACATATGCCGTTGCCTCCAGGAGTGGCACCGAGCGGAGCGAGGCCGACGTCGGTGTATGATCCGTCAAAGAGCTTCGCCACTATTCTTGGCGAGACGGATGGGGTGGGGAAGAAAAAGAAGTAAAAGCGCTGCAACCTCTGTGAGTGACGTACGCGTGATGGTTCTGGTTTCATGCAAACCATTGAGGGTATAATAGACGTGTCCAAACTTTCTTGTAACTATTAATGAGCAAACGAGGTAGATGTTGCGCAGGCTTCCTGGCTTGGCACCTGCATCTTATCACTTGGTTCGGAGAAGACGGCTGTGTAGAGAGTTGGACTGTATATGTTGGCACATCTTGTTTATATATCTATATTACATAGCTGTATCTCGTTATATGGAAGTCATTCGTGTTTGGCTGACGATCGAAGTCATGAGGGAAAGAGTTGTACGGGCACGTAATCATGAGACTTGACATTTGGTGGGACAGGTAGGTAGATGGTAGAAGCTGGAATCCAGACAATTGACGGCGCTTGATTATTGCAGACTCCAGAGCAGATGAGTTTCATCAGCTTCAATCTGGAACCAATCAGCGAGTGTAAGCGCTCAGCTAATTCCAAAGCGCACAAGCTTCTATGCAATCAAAGCTTGGCGCCGACGACAAACAACTTTCATCCATTCATCCATTCATTCATGCATTCTTTCTTCCTTTCTTCCCTTCTTCTGCCCTTGCTCGGTTTCACAACATGCTCTTCCTATCTCTTTCTTCAGGCTTTCATGTAATATATCTTGGCGCCCTGCTTCAGTGTTTCGCCATGACCCTAGAGATGCAGAGATCGCGTCAAGATTGGGAATGTAAGGAGTCAAAGTGGCACCGAGGCCTCGGCGCTACGAGCATCATGACGACCCTAAGGTCTGTATTGGATGAGGCCAGGACAGGGTTTTGCGCTATCTGTAGGGTGGAGACATCGTAACGCTGCAAATTCCACTGACTTCACCTTTGTGAGACCTTCTCGCCACCTTTCTTCATGTATATCCTCGTGTTATATGGCGACAGTGACGAGTTCATCGCCTACGCGTTTGTATCATTGAAATTGTTCGCGACCTTTTACACCTTGCATAGATGAATCACCACCAGACATTGACCTTTTTGTTATCAACTTAATAATACTACACCCTCGCCATCCTTTTCTTCGCTTCATCCCTCGACTTGCTGGGCATTTCGAGACTCGGCGCCTGACGCGGTGGCAGCGATTACCATTATGCGGCGAATGTCAGCCATAACAAAGAAAGGAACAATTGTATGAATGCCCAAATTCGAGACATGTTTCGACAAAGATATATAAGTGAATGAATCAATACAAAGATTCGCCACGCACAGTACAATAGGTACAGTGCCATTGTGTTTTCCAACAACACTGACTGTCCATTGTCTCCCTCAAGTATACGCGTTTCTCCACGCTGCAAACACTCCTACTCTACAATCCTATCAACACAAAGCATTCACATCACCACCGCAACGCTCTCTATACAGCAATCGAGACTCGAAAAATCCATCAATTTCCGACATTAGCACGGACAGGCTCCGACTTCTCCATCGCATCAGTAGTTACGACTTCCTACTTTTCCTCTTCTCCTATCCAAGGTCTGGTACCTCCACCTGTGCTGGTCACAGCATACGATTCGACTTAATATACCTTGCCGCCCTGGCGGCCTTCCTCGCAAACCATGACAGGCCAAACGAACGGCACAAAGCCATCCTCAGCAGCTGAAGCCGCGAAGAATATCCTTCCGTACACTCACGGTCTTACTGGGGTCAATATACCACTCGATGACGCGCTCACATATATCCTATGGCTCTCGATCGGCTTACTTTTCTTGGTGGTCCTCTGTGTGCGTTTTGGGCAGATGGCAAACGCACAATTACGGCACCTGTTGAATCTCAATGCCACTTCTCAACAGCAATCATACTGGTCAGAGGATAGGACCTCGATATGGCCGAGTCTCAAGAAGCAAGTCTTCTATGCCCCGCTATGGAAAAAGAGACATAACAGAGAGATCCAGCTGTCAAGGGCCATGAATGTCGGGACCCTTCCATCAAGGCTTCATACGGCCTTGTTGCTCACGTACCTGTCAAGTAACACCGTCTACTGCCTGGTCCTTGACTACAGCCAACCCAAAGCCAAGACCATCGCAGAATTTCGTGGAAGGACTGGTCACCTTGCCCTCATCAACATGCTTCCTCTAGTCATCCTCGCTGGCAGAAACAGCCCTTTCATCCCGCTGCTACGAATTAGCTTCGACACGTACAACCTTTTCCACAGGTGGATTGGCAGGGTTGTGGCAGCCGAGGCTTTTGCACATACCCTCGCATGGACTTGGAATGAATATGACGCTGCCGGCATGAATGGGATTAGCAAACATCTTCACGAGAGCCCCTTCCTGGCCTACGGCTTGCTTGGGACAGTGGCCATGAGTATCATTATGCTTCAGGCACCCTCCATCATTCGCCATGCCTTCTACGAGTCCTTTCTGCACATCCATCAACTTCTCGCCATTCTCACAATCATTGGCGTCAAAGTCCACTGCAAACTGGGCGTTCTGCCTGGAGAGTCATATATCGACTGGGTGATCGCAATCTGGGTTCTGGAACGCGCAGCTCGCTTGTTCCGCTTGATCTACCGTAATATCTCCTTGCGCCGCTTCAGCAAGGTCACAGTCGAAGCGCTCCCAGGCAACGGTGTCGAAGCATGTAGAGTCACCATCGAGTTAGTGCGGCCATGGAATTACAGGCCAGGCACCCACACCTACCTCTACCTCCCCACGATCTCCTTCTGGATGAACCACCCTTTCTCCATCGCTTGGTCAGATGAACGCCAAACACCCTATATCACGCCCCAATTGGAAAAGCTATACGCGAAATCCGACGTCGAATCAATTACATCTGAGCTCCCAACTCGCACCTCCACAAATATCTCGCTTATCGTCGCAAAACGTACGGGTATGACAGCTTCCCTCTTCAACAAAGCGCGGGCCTCCCCCAACGGCGTCTTAAGGACCTACGGCTTGCTTGAAGGACCCTACGGCGGTACCGACCGCCTCCACTCCTACGGCACCGTCATCCTCTTCGCCGCCGGCGTAGGTATAACCCACCAAATCGGCCACGTCCGTGATCTACTCCAAGGCCAACGCGCCGGCACAGTCGCAACTCAAAAGGTTGTCCTATGCTGGTCTGTCAAGAACACCGAGACGCTCGAATGGATCCGCCCTTGGATGGATGAAATCTTGCAGATGAGCAACCGCAAGCAGGTGCTCAAGGTCCTGCTCTTCGTCACTCAGCCACGGAGCGCGAGAGAGGTGGTTTCCCGGAGCGAGACAGTGCAGATGTTCCCCGGGCGCTGTAACCCAGCTGTGATATTGGGCAAGGAACTGCCGAATAGGGTCGGCGCCACCGCAGTGACGGTCTGCGGGCCTGGAGCATTTGCGGATGAGGTTAGGGGGTCTGTCAGGGGTGTTCTTGGCGAGGGGGCTACGGTGGATTTTGTGGAGGAGAGCTTTACTTGGTAGAGAGTGACTAGGAGGGATCGCGGAAGGAGGTACATAAGAGGAGCTTTCGATTCTTGTTTCATAGCATTGCCAGCGTGCATTTTCACTCTGTTGCGATCCTTATCCTGACCAAGCATAGCGTAGCGTAGCGGTGGCATCACAATCACTCGATATTTCGAGCTTGCAAATCTTACGGGGACTTCTCATACAATTCTCTAGCATGTGACTGCTATCCTTGAGATATATGCGCCTTTCACTTTTCTTCGCGCTGATGCGCCGTCTCCTGCACCTGCATAGGCGCCTATGCGACAGCCAACATCTTTTATTCCTATGCCAACTTCAGACAAGCCTGCTTGAGAAGGGTATTGCCTTATCATCGATCCACAGCAGGAACCTGATGGCCGCATTTCGGAACTTTTTTGTTTGCTTTTCTCTTCCAAACCTTTGCGCTCCGGGGCCCTGTGGTTGCATGTCTTGTTTTGGGGGGTAGATAGCGGTCGATTCCTTCTTTCATGACAGCTAATCCTCCTCCTGGTTGTTGAAAGGATTCGCAATTTCCTCGCTTCCATCCAGTGGACTTATGAGTACGAGGAGTGTCCCGCGAGCGACGATGAGGCCGAGAGAGCGGGTGGAGGTGTTGCCTTCGTCATCTACGGGCGATGTCAGTCAGTCGGCAGGTGCGACGCAGGGTTACGGCGTAGAAGTGAGGAGGTGGAGGAGGGAATGGAGATCGCGACGGGACACACCTCGTAGCATCTCCTGCACATCATCAAGCACCAGATTCATCAGCTGGTCATGACCCTTGAGCGTCCCTTGTACTATTCGCAACCAACACACAAGATCAGCCCTTCCTTCCTTTCACCTGCCCAGGAAAACCAACAAGCCCAAGGGACAAAGAAAAAGAGTGCGTCGAACGGGCGCCAAGCAGCCAACTCACTTTCTCTCCCCCCATTGAACTTGACCATAATCTCCTTGTCCATGTACTTTGCCAAATCCAAAATATTCTCCTTATTCGGCTTCTCGGCCCCCTGTGCGTGCGGGCCCCCTCCTCCTCTTGCAGCCCCTCCACGGCCTCGCTCACCGCCCCCTCCTGCTCCTCGCCCTCCGCCCCCACGGCCTCTGAAGTTGCCCCTCTCAGACATGGAAGCGCGGGTGTTACGATTGGTGGTGGTGTGGTTGTGGTTGGGTTGGAGGCACCAAAGGGGGCAAATGCGGGTGGGTGGAGTGGGGGCGAGGATGTGGCTGGACGCCGTGGATTGGATTTCGCTTGTTAATTTTAATTGTTCATTGCTTGTTTATTACATACGCGTCATCAGAGATACACGGACCGCTGGTTACATACATTGACCTTGGCAGTGGTAACACCATCAAAGGCCCTGTCTTGGCAGGCGCCAGCGTTAGTTACATACATAACCGTGGCCGAGTACACAGCGATGGGTATCTTGGTGACGGGGCTTATTATTCACCCAGGTAATAAACTAAGGCACTGGTTGGATCATTGGATGGGGTACGGCAATACTCACCTGCGCGAAAACAGCGCCCACAGCCGACTGCCGGCCGAGGGTGGAAATCCTCCCCAATCCAATCCACTGCAACCTTTCTCCGAAGACGCGCAGCGCCCTTCGCCCTTCCTTCTCTTGCTCTCTGTATATCCTTCACCTTGTCCTCTTCCTCTCTTCCTCTCTTCCCCTCTCTTCCCGTCTTCTTTGTTACAGAAAGACACTATGGGCCTTCATTCTTGAAACCAAAGCTTCCCGGCACACAGGAAACATTCCGCCCTCCACCCCTCCACCACCGCCCAACCTCGGTACCTCAACCCCTCCGACGAGCTCAACTCTTGTCCCTCCGACTCTCCGACTCTGCTGGGCGAGAGTCCATACATATCTACAATGAACCATATGGGCTCCCCTCCTTTCACACCAGCAGACCACTCCTCTACCAAGCGAAAGCGCAGTCTATCTCGTGACGACCCTCATCGGCAGCCCACGCCTCCCGCCAAAGTGCCAAAAACCAACGCAAACCATCTGCAGATCAACTACTTAGCTCGTCAGTACCCAGAGATCCTTCCTCTGATCTCGCCCGAAGATGCCCTCCCATCCCTGCTGTCCCTGATATCTGACTATGATGGCGTTCTCCACCGCCACGAATCCATGGCCGGCAACCTCGGCGCCAGACCTCTGGGGCCCATTCTCATCCAACGCTTCGAACGTATCTTCGATGGCCCACCGCGCGTGCTCAAAACACATGGCAAAGAAGGCACGTCCGTCGGCTGGCTTGATGTTGTAGAATTTGCCCGCAACAAGCCGGAACAATTCAATCTGGAGAAGATGAGAGAGGGCAACAGGGTCTGTCAGTTCTATACGAAGCAGTGTCGGGTCGAGATCAGTGAGGAGGATTATGTACTGATTAAGAGCGGGATGCCCGAGAAGTTGATTCCGCCGCAGCCGATTGGGGAGGATGAGGAGAAGGAACTGGGTACTCTGGAGATTTTGGAAAAGAATCTGGGCGGGGTTGTGCAACTCGCTGATCAAGGTGAGCGCTGTCTATCTACATGGGGAAGGATTCGAATTTATCTAACACTGAACAGTATCGGCAAGGGCCAGACAGCTGAATCACAGGCTAAAGAACCGGAAGAACGCCATACTTGCTAGGCGAGAAGCCGAAGCCGTGGCCGTCGACGGGACTCGTAGCCCCTCTATCCGTGGATTAGATTTGGGACAGCCAAGGTATAATACCAACAATCAAATCAACGGAGGGAACCCGCGCGCTTCCACTTCGCCAAAGTCAGGGTTCATTGCTGTAAACTCCAGGTATCCGCTGCCGAACGATCGGCCAAGTCAGAACAATGGCTCACCACATGAATATCCTCGGACCACAACTCAGCCACTCACGAATGGGGCAAGTCCTATGCATGGGGCTTCGGCAGCGACGCGAGCCGAGCTTCTTACCAAATTCCATACCAGCAGCGACCGCTCAACGAGTGAATTCGAGACAGCTCGTCGTGCCTCTCTCGCGTATTCCCGGTCATCGTTCAATCCAAAGCCTAAGAATTCGTTCAAACCGTACGCGGATTCGATGGAGTATGCCGGAGCACTCCTTAGCGCAGCTTCCCCGGTACCAATACCGAATACGCCTGCTTCACTTCTACCATATGTCAAACCCTCGCCGACTGACCGTTTCGAGGACAGTGGGCCATACAAAGCTGACATGATGGCTCGTATGGAGCAATTGAACCGCGGCGATAGGGTACAACCGCCCTGTGATCGGTGCCGGCGGCTACATATGGACTGTCTGAAAAACCTCACTGCATGTATGGGGTGTACGAAGAAACATGCAAAATGCAGCTGGAAAGACGTGGAGGAGCAAGAATTGAAAGATCATCCGTTCGTGCTACGCATTCGCAGCAAGGAAGAAGGAAACAGTGAAGGCGAAGGGAGCCGAAGTGGAAGAGATGGATCTAGAAAAAGGCAGTACAGTCAGGAGAGGGGGGTACGAGATGAAGAACTTCTAGGGGAAGACACCGGCGATGAAGACGGTGATATGGGCGAGAAGCCGCCACCGGCGGAGGAGCGACGTTCTAGCAGTATGCAACCCACTTCACCGCCAGCTGCTGGAGTTGCAAAGGAGCCCGTGCCGGAAAGGATGGAGGGATTGCAACCTTCTGCCCGAGTTTCACCCGCGATAGTCACCCAGCCTACAGTGAACGACAAACGGGAGGATGTTCCGAACTTGGACGCTAGCTGGGGACGTGCGACTGCTTCGCCACCAAAGCTTCCAATATCAGACCCGGACATCGACCTGATTTATAGCACATCGAGGGATACAGCCCCTATATTACCTACCCCAGCACCCAGGTATCAAGCTCCTGAAGCCAACATGCACCGTCACACAGCCAACGGTGTCACATCCTACACGGAACCAAGAGACGAGAGTATTTACGCCCAACTCAGTAGCGCTATACACGAAAATCCACCAAATCCGGTGCATGGGGAGCCTTTGCGCATCTATGCTGCGGGCAGTGAGCCCTTGCAATCCGCTATCACAGCCACAGCTGATGATCCTCAACGATCGCCAGAACCACATGTATCTAGCTCGCCAACACAGGCGGCGATGATTCAGAGCCATCATAATGAAGGAGAAGAGAACAGCAAACAGTCCCTTCCGGCATTGCAAGGGGAGACTCTGCAGAGACCGTCTTCGCCGACGCCCAATAACACGGTGCCAGAGATGGGAGTGCAGAGGATGGGTATGCAGACATAACATGCGGTCGATTTTAGGAAGGGACCCTGGGATGGCTCATCGTCGGTAACAGTATCTGCTGTTTGCTATGCAGTATTTAACACAATTTCAGCGATGACGACCGGGCCAGGGATTGGAAGCGAGGCATGATTGGCCAGGTTCTTCGTAGAGTACTTTAGCGATCGTGCTGTTGCAAGCAGAACAATGAAACTCCGTTTTACTCAGGTCCGTCCAAGAGGGCCACAATCTTGAAGTCTACTTCTACATAATCAACGCTCACATCACTTGTGTTTTGGTCCTTTCACGCTCAGCTTGGGTTTTTTGGTCTCATTGATAAGGTCTTTTCTGACAGTACTTGCATCGACTTCGTCTTGCATGGCGGTGTGACTTTGTAGGTGTTTTCTCACATGCCCGTCGAAGAGTCGTCCGTTTACAAGGCCTGTCTGCCTAATTTGAGCTACCTTTAGAGCCGCAATGTGGATATCAGACCTTCTGATTTCATTTCGAAATCGTTTCTTCAGCAACACGATCAGACCAACCGATCAAGGCGGTCTTGAGAGAGGATACAGACCCTCCTCGTTGATTTGCTCAACGAAGCCAACTCGGAAGTTAGAAAAGCCTATAAAAGCACTGCTAGAAAGGAGATGAAAGTCCGTGGAATTTACTGCAGTGTTCTTGACGTGAAAATTAAGGATGGCCAACGGCTGGCCGACACTGTAGAAGACGAATTCGACCTTGGGTCGAGCAAGGAAGGGCCTGGCAACCCAGATGTCGCAGCAGACGCGCTCTATGCTGCTCACCCACAGCATGCTGAGGTATTCCGGCCAAGGAGAGAAATAAGAGCACCCCCTCGATTACTGGAAGACCCAGAGTACCAAGACGTATACACGCAACATGTTAAAGGAAAGCATAGCCACTCAGCTGACGACTTGGAATTTAATAAGTCTGACGATAAATACTCGACTTATCACAGATTCTCATAGGGACGACGAATTTGGGGAGGGTACTGCCGACGTCTCTGAAACCAGCGACTCTAGGTCTTCGAGCGACTTCGATAATACGGGAAGAAACGACATGTCCAATCGTAAACTAATACAAGATGAAAGTGGCGAGTTTATGTTACACTCTCGAACCCAGAAGCAAATGCGCGAGATCTTTAACAGGCTATCTCGCAAGGAACAAGAGAGTTTCGACCAGGATGCAATGGTCGTAAGACAGCTACTAAGCCTGTCTCCTGATCGGGTCTACACAGTCCAAGACCTAGCGGACAACGATATCCACGATAGAGCTCTGGGTACCAAGTACGCAATAATAGATGAAGAGAGGGGCGAGTCGAATTGGGTCATCTTTGTAGGATATGGAGTCTTCCACACCCAGTCTCGAGCTTGACTGTACTCGTTCGTGCAGCGCTATACATAGTCGTGGGCTGAGAAGCACTAAAGCAGGGTGAGAGATAAGCTCCTCAGGCGGTGTGCGAATAGATCAAAGATGAATGGATCTTTGACGTTCTACCGTACACTATCAGACTAAGCAATCTATCGACAGTCAAAGGAGGTCTCCAGTCAACATATCAGCAACATATCCTTCACTGAGCTCGTTAGGAAGATATTCACCTCGAGCATTGAAAGCCGGGTAGGAAAAGTGAACGAGAAACAGCCGAGGCGGCACCAGCGGGGTAAACAGAGCTGGGGTAGAAACACCCCCACATGTGGAGCACTATGCGAATACCAAAGCACCCAATTGATCGACAGTAGACTTTTTAAACTACTAACACATCATGCCCAGACATCTCACCCTCGCCGTCTCCCAGTCGCGCACTTTGCCAACAACAGCAGCCTCCCTCTCCTCGCTTTCAGAGACGACCCACCGCGCCGCACAAGCAGGCGTCCACCTCCTTCTGTTCCCAGAAGCCTACCTCGGTGGCTACCCTCGTACCTGTTCGTTCGGCGCCTCGGTTGGATCTCGCACTGATGGTGGTCGTGAGCAATTCCTACATTACTTCCATTCTGCTGTCGATCTAGGAGACACTCCTAGAGGCGCCGGGCAGGATTGGCTGGATAGGAGATTAGATGTGGCCAAGGGCAAGCAATACAGAGGAGATGGGACACGAGAAAAGCTGGAGCAGGTAGCCAAGGATACAGGAGTTTTCCTGATTGTGGGGCTCGTTGAGAGATCTGGGGGGAGTCTTTACTGCGCAGTTGTCTACGTCTGTCCACAAGGAGGCTGCCTGGGCAAACGAAGGAAAGTCATGCCCACGGGTAGTGAGCGACTTATTTGGGCGCAAGGATCTCCGTCGACCTTGAGGGCCGTCACGACGGATATCGCAGGCGTGAAACTCACGCTTGCTGCGGCGATATGTTGGGAGAATTACATGCCCTTGCTGAGATTCTCACTCTACTCGCAGAACGTCAATCTCTACCTCGCACCGACTGCTGATGCCAGGGAGACATGGGTACCTTTGATGCAAACGATTGCATGTGAAGGGCGGGCCGTTGTGCTGAGTGCGAATCAGTGCGTCAGGAGAAAGAATCTGCCCAAATGGATCACCGGCGAAGGAGAGGTCAAAGATGATAAAGGGGAGCCTGATGGTGTGAAGAGCTCTATAGATGGAAAGTCTCGACGACGTGCTTCCACTGTCACCAAGACGGAGGAAAATCATGAGATTGCATGGCCTGCTCCCGGTTCCAAACCCGTCTTGAGCCCCACGTCGACAGAAAAGAAGATCACAAACGGCACATCATCGATCGACTTCACAAAGCTGCCAACAGATGACGAAGATTTCCAGGCTGCTGACCCTGTCCAAATAGAAACACCTCATAACCACACTCTCGCTCTTCCCTCCTCAAACACTTCCAAAGCCGAACCCGTTACTTCCACCAATGAAGAACAAAATCTAGACAACGACTTCGTCTCCCGCGGCGGCTCCTGCATTATCTCTCCCACCGGCTCCATCCTCGCCGGGCCCCTTTGGGACGTCGAAGACGGAGGCCTCCTAATAGCAACGATCGACTTCGAAGACTGCGAACGTGGACGATTGGATCTTGATGTGGCTGGCAGCTATGGCAGGAACGACAGCTTCGAACTCAGAGTCGCGGGACTGGACATCAGTCCACCGCCATGACGCTTTTGGTGGGCTAGACAAGGACCGAATAGGGATGTTCTGTCGCGGGGATACCAGAGGACGGAGGACGAAGTCGTTGCTGGAAAAGGGTGAAACGGTAGCGCGAAAGGCCATTGCGGTTTTGACGACGTCGTCTGCGGAATCGACTGAGAAAAAACATGTTGTGTGATGGCTGAAGGTGCACTGAGAAGCTTTGAAAGTCGCACACTGTGGTGCGATGAGATGCCCCCGTTTCTCCGCGGACTTCAGGCTCAAAGCTGAGGATCCTCCCCGGATTTTGGGTCCTTATTCCGTATATTTTCAAATCCTACAAAGCAGGATCAAATAGGGGGCTTATAAAGTACATGATCTAATTAGTCGCAATTGCACTACGGGTGTATTGATTGGCGGCGACCGAGCGGCGACCGAAGCATTGCGGATAGCTTCAATCAAACCTATGAACGCAGTCGAGACATGTTGGTGTAAGAGCTTAGCGGCACAAGAAGCGAATACAGAAATGCTCACATCATCCAGGTCAAGAAAGCTGAATTGGGGCTGACGGGCTGCCTTTATTTTCATGAAGGGCCATTTGCCGTTGGGGCTCTTGGCAACGAAGGACTGCTTTCACAAAGCTGATTTCATCCTTTGATCATTCTATCATTCTTCACACGGATGGGAACATGAGAGAAGTGGACTTACAAGGCATCACAGGAGATGGAGTAGATGAGAACTGCAACTGGTCTGGTCCTGGTCCGGGCCACCTTCATCAACTGCCTGCAGCATTTCTAACGTGAGAATATTCCTTTATGAAGATCTTGCGCTAAGCTCTAAATCGTTAGCTCCCTGTGTGAACCCGGGTTGCTCTCTGATTGAGTGGGTTTGAGAGTGCCTAGGTCTTGGCCTTCAGTATATATAGGTTCCCACCATCCTTCTAGGTAGTCAGTCATCCTTCTACCTCTAGGCCTATGTTCTTGTTCCGTCTGTTTTCTCAATTAGCTCCTGGTCCATCTAGTCTTTCCCTCTTTGATTTCATTCTATTCCTTCTGTGAAGCAGGTGACCGACCTCCCTTACACGAGTTGCTGCTCCTTGCGATCCACAAGTTCATCGTATTCGCTGGCCTTTACTGGCATACTTGGTGCTTAGTCTTTGCAACCCTGCCACCATTTCTCCTTAGCCATGACCACGTCATCACAACTGTACTTATAGAGATCAACTGGCTCACAAGTACTAGCTTGTCTGATGGTATTAAACAGTCTGTAGGTAAAGACCGAGGGCGTGAGGCAGCCTAAGAGAACGCCGTGAAGACACACTGTCTTCATCCTCAGCTCTATTGGCAATTCTAGTCAAGTAAGGCAGTATCTTTTCTTTCAGTTACACTCTAGCCAAGTTCTATCACGATGAGACATGTTCAAACATTCGCGGTTTCCACGCGAACCGATGTACGCGGACCAATTACGTCGTCGGGATAATGTGCGTCCGCTGCCTATATGTCTGACTTCAGAGGCATCCCTTTGTTGTTGCAATACCAAGTAGAATTTTGATAGGACAGTGCCTCTGCTGACTGGTTTATTCGCAGATTTTCCCCCTAGACCGCTTGAGGTATTTGCTCTGGGGTCCGGCTAGCCAGCCTAACAGCTAATCTTGGTCGGCCGGTCTGTCGAATGAGGATGAAAACCCAGCTGCAGTAGTCTACTGAAATGCCGCCGAAGCAAACCTACGACCTCGCCCGGAATCGAACATTTTACTGGGAAGACGGAATGACGACTTACCTGGAACCGTCCGTCACTACAACTCCCCCACAGAAGTCTACGAAAGTAGAGCAACCAGTCCAGCAGCATTCATGATTTATGGGTGCCTTTACAATGAAACTACGATGACGCGTTATAGAGCATTATAAGCTACTTCTCTTCTTGATACTAATGACTCTAAGTACATACAGTACATTTTCCAGCATTGCGATTTCTATTCAGATGAAAATAGTGCCCATCAGCCAATGAGCTGTCAAGGGCTCTGAAAGTGTGAAGAAAGTTGACTTATATCTATGGGACGCCTGCCTAATCTGATTAGGTTACCTTGACAGCTGCGAGGTGCTGTTTCGGTGCCCTGTGCAGTGACCTTTTTCTCGCCCAGAGCATAATCTCTACAGAGGACTACAGCTAGCTTGCTGCCGCAGCAGTATGCACATTTTAGCTTGTTCTTATTTCTGCGAAAGATTTGATCCCAAGAGCCGCAACCATAGGCCCGGACCAAGGTCATCATGACGTACACGGGTTTTCCGTCGAGAGAGATATTCATACAGCCATGTGTCTAGAACTGAGGTGCAACTACGGCATAAGTCTAAGCTGCTGCACATGAGCGCCGTTACTTCAACAGCAATTGGCTTCTTAGAATGGCTTGCGCAACCATTAGCTACCCACCCTACATGTTACACTGGAGAATGTAGTTTCCAGCAAGCATCAGTACAAGGCACAATGGATGTTGCTAGCTGACTCACCAGATTATTTGGCTATTGAAGGTATAGCAAGACGTCTTATACACCACCTCACTCACCTGTGTTTTCGGAGTGTTTCTACTTGATCATATTGGGTTCGATTCCTAACGGCGCTGGTACAATGGTGTAGTGGTTTTTTGTGGTCCCATTTCTCACCTGTCCTGTCGTCTTCTTTGCTCGCCCCTTAGCTACTAGCATCTTCTCTTGAATTGATTACAACAACAACAATATGTACCCGGGTTTTCCATCATCTAGGCCTGCCATTCCTGTCTTGGTCGTCCCAGTAGATTTGTGCGTCTCTCCCTATAGAATGAGATAATGGTAGTAGAGCTATCGGTGTCGTTTTACTAATTGATATCAGCGCTCATATATCCTATATCGACACCATCCGACGATTCTCTTAAGCTTCCGAGGTTCTCTCGTTCCAAAACCACAACGAGTCCCCATGTTACTGACGCTGGCTTCTATTTCAACATAATTCGCCCGCCTCTTGGACCTTTTTGCAACTTTCCTTGCACCATTGGGTGGCCTCTAACATCGGTCATCCTCCTACAATGTCATCTCCGACCCAACAATGACCATTCGATACTCTCCTCCCCTTAAACCCATTCGACTTTCTCAGAACCCAGCTCCTCGATCCTTCCTCCGCCGCCCATCTCGCTGGCTCTACGCCCCACTCGCCCTACTCCTGCTCTACCTATGGCGCTCGTCTTCCATTCCTCTCCTTCCACACCGCGCTCCATTCCATGAACCTTCCCTCCGCTACAAAAACGTCGATTGGTCTCGCTATGCCTACAGCCAGTACGCTACCAGCAGTCCGTATCTTTGCAATGCAGTCATGGTCTTTGAAGCCCTTTCTCGCCTCGGCAGCAAAGCTGACCGCATCCTCCTCTACCCGCAGGAATGGGACCTTGAGATTGAAAGCCCGTCAGATCGGGACAGCCAACTGCTAGTGATAGCGAGGAATCGCTACAATGTAAAGCTTGTCCCAGTGGCGGTGCCCGAGGCGGACGACGCGTCATGGAATGGAAGTTTTATAAAGTTCATGACGTGGGATCAAACGCAATACGACCGGGTACTACATTTGGACTCGGATGTTACGATACTGAAGCATTTGGATGAGCTTTTCTTGTTGCCGAGTGCGCCGGTGGCCATGCTGAGGGCTTATTGGAGGTTGCCGAGTCTTAGGCAATTGACCAGCCTATTCATACTGCTTGAGCCAGACGGAATGGAGGCGCAGCAATTGATGGTGGCTGCGAGCCCGAATGTGAGGCAGAAAGATGAGTACGATATGGAGATCTTGAATAAATTCTACGGAGACTCGGCTATGGTGCTTCCACATCGGCAGTATGGGCTGCTTAGTGGTGAGTTCAGGGTCAACGATCATAGGAAGTTTCTAGGGAACAGCCTTGAAAGATGGGACCCTGAACGGGTGCTGAGGGATGCGAGTCTTGTGCATTTCTCGGACTGGCCTATACCGAAGCCTTGGATCATGTGGCCGCACAATATGATACAGGATGAGATGCCAAAGTGCAAGCTTGGGACTGGCGCAGGGGGTGACGACTGTAGAGATAAGAAACTTTGGCTGGGGCTGTACAATGATTTCAGAAAAAGACGAAAGGTAAATGTTATGTCTGAAGAGACATCTAAGGGGAAGCAGACTACTAAAGTGCTGCGTACAGGACATTTGTGCTCTTCTCTCGGCCCCTGCGCCAGAGTGGCACCCTCCACCGCAGAAGACGGCTGAAGCGTCAGCTTGAATGCTTTTTCAACAACTGCGAGCGCCGAGGTCGAAACTTACTCAAGAACTCATGTTCAGGCATGTTTGAAGCGTTACGTTCGCGACGTTGACTGCTGCACAAAGGCCAGAGGTGGGCCGGACTGAGGAAATACTCAATGCGGGTAAAGGACAATGACTGACGGGTATCCTTCTATAGCAAATATGACTTATACGCTGCATTTACTTTGCTACAGGTAAGAACGTATTATTGGAGTATTATTCGTATGCTTTTGTCCTCAAGGCTCACGAGCATACAGGCGTGGGAGCACTGCCAGCATTTGCGAATCAATTTTGGGCAACGAGTGGAGAGGATTCAGCGCTGCAGCATTGTAGCGCGAAGAAGACGGGCAAATCATGATGGTCTGGAAGTGTGCGAATTTGACCAAAATTGCCAATAAGCATATCTCTTGCCTCTCCATGCATCATAAACATCTTACCGGTGGCATGCTTGTCTTGTAATGGGCCAGTGAGCATGCGCAGTTTTGCTCGCCATTGGCAAGCTGCGCGAATAGAGACGTCGCAGCTCCTTCTCCAGACCCAGCGCAAGATGATGCCTGCGCTGACCCTCCTTTGATCCTACCGTTTTCGTCCTTTGCAACTTTTCACTGTCTACTCTGATAAAGATCTTTCTCGCTCGCCTGTGGGCATCCACATTCTACTCCGCTCAGCATCTACGACGTCCTGCAACGCACTTTGATTCAGAAGGCTTCAAGTAGCTAACCGGAAGCTGGCAAAGCAATCGCACCTTGACAACGACACACTGAGATCCTTCATGCTACTGCGGATTCTCAAGGTATAATCTTCGCCATGGGCTATGCTTGAAACCCTCGTGAAATCTATTATTTGCAAACCCCTCACTACCTAGTGAAGCTATTTGAGGACTCCTGCATTCTTGACGATAAAGGTCGAAGAATCATATTAGACGGGAGAGTTGGCAAGATACATGTTTCTTCTAGACAGAGTACTGCGTATCGAGCAAATCAGCATTCACACAAGTCGCCTCGACGGAACACCTTGGATAGGCAGGCCTTTTCAGAGGTCTGCATCAGAAGATGACGATAACCGGGGAGGGAGAACCAGGATAGTAGGGAACTGCATGAGCGAGTGAAATGCCTAAGCTGGTAAGAAGGACGTCTCCGCGAGCGAGGAGAGAGGATAAAGAGACACAGAGATCTATGATCAGGAGTACCATTAGGCAAAGGGAGAAGATCAACAAGTCGGTCTTCGAATCCAAACTGCACCAAGTATTTTATTTCAATCTAGAACTGTCAAACATACATAAATCGACTGGTCTGCGCCAGGGCGTTAGAAGCAACTCGATGCGAGCTTTATCAGCTTGCTCAATGATTTGTCCATAACTGTACAGCGGCCTTTTTGTGATTGTGAGGCAACTGATAGCGAGCCTCTTACAGTATGCTAGGATTTGAGATGAAATCATCAAAGCCAGACCAATTATGAACTGCCAGACTCCAAACGGCACCATTAATCAACCGTTGAACCAATTAATTGAAACAGTGCGGCAGTCGGTTGGTGCACCATTGCCAACACTGGACGCGGTCAGAGGGCAGTGTGTACAAGAAATCGATCAATAGAGACAAGGAAATCTTCTAACAAACGAGATGGGACCAAAGCCAAGCCACGCCCAGATGTTCATGACGGTTCTTCTGGCTCGCACCAAAAGAATAACTTCCAAGGATGCACTTCAGTCTCCCAACCACCAGCCCTAGTTTCGGAATGGCAGTCTCACCCTACATACAACTCAAGCACGTCAAGTTGGAAAATGGAGTATAATCCTACATTTCCAGCCTGAACGATACCGCTACCACGGAGTGTTCTGGCCGGGATGGAGAACCAGAAGCATCAAACTAGTTGTGCAAGCTTCAGCCGCGTACTTTTCTTTCATATCCAGCCTGCAGCCTCTCCTGTCTCCTCTTCCAAGAAACCAACTACATCGAAGTATCCCCGCGGCTCACTCAGCCAGATCCATGATACCCATCCACCTATCCCAAATCCCGATCAACATACATATTTGCTCCAAGAATACCTCGGATCAATCGCAATCTCTCCTCGCCCGCAATACCCCACCAACCAATTGGCCCTCCTCCCATCGCCTAACCGATCCCGTCCGATCTCGAACCATTGTCGCGCATCATGCACCATGCACCATGCACCCTCGCCATGTGAACCCTGCACCTGCACCTGCGCTTCCCCAAACCACCCACCTACAGCACACACTCGTTAGATTAGCTAGGTAGGTACGTGCACCCCTTGCCATGCCATGCTATTGGACAAGGATCCGCATGTATCCATGTACCTGGGGTTGGCGGGGGTCCGAGCCCCTGAGGAGTGTGGGGTTTAGGGATACGGGGATGTGGTTGGTTCTGTCGCGACTCGTTTCTATTGGAGAGCTACAATGTACGAGTACAAAGAGGCCGTGCCCAGCCAGGCACTACAGGTCCCTGACGGTCCGGCGTATGGCGGCCGGGCCCGGGGGACCCTAGAAGCATGTGCAGAATGTAGAGTAGATTTGCTGGGAGCGCATATTGAACTAGTTGGAGACGGAGGGGTGGTTGGGTTGGGTTGGGTTGGGCAATGCAGATCTCTGTGTGCCGCATTGGCCAAGCAGGCGAGCAGCCGTTCTGGTTCAGGCAGGGCGTCTAGGCTGATGGACATCTTGGCGCTGGAAGTTGCGAGTTTGAGTTCGAAAACTTATAAAAATAGGAATCAAGACATGGATTGGACGCGGAGCCCTTCATGTGCAAACGCATATGTTTGGAGCAAACTTTTCTCTTCTGCTGCACTATCGGTGTGATACATTATCTGTGCTCTACTAGGCTACTAGGCTACACAAAACCACCAGCCTCGGCTTTCCGCCCACACTCTTTGCCAACTATTAGGATTAAGAGGACAAAGACATGCTGAATCCACCCGTCAACGGTTTGTCCGCCTTGATGGTCGTCGGGCTCCCCGTCGCGCTCAATAGAATCACATTCGCAATACCCACATCACCCGTATCATATCCAAACGTCCCGCTCATACTCAACGTCGACCCATCGTACGCGAATGCAATGACCGACGTCGCGGCCTGCGAGATCGAGACCCCATCGTCTAGGTACAAGGACCCCGCCGCTTTGCCGTCAACGCCCGGCGCGACGACGAGGTTGAAATCGAGCTCACGTAGCGCGGTGGTCGTGTTGGCGCCGTCGGAGCGGAGAGGGAGCACGGCGCCGCCTTTGATGTAGACGGGAATCTGGGTGAGGTTGGCGTCGATGGTGACGGAGGCGCCGGTGCCACGGAGGGGTTCGTAGGTGAAGAAGTCGTAGAATTGGTCGTCGGGGAAGTAGACGGGAACGCTGGTGGCGCCCTCGTCTGTCACGGGCGCGACGAGGATGGAGGAGCCGTAGAAGTATTGCAGGTCCATGGGTAGAGTGTTGGTGTCGGTAGGGTAGAGGAAGAACATGGGGTTTAGGAGCGGGGTACCGTCGACGGATTGCTGGTAGAGGGCTGTGTAGATGTAGTCGAGGAGTTGGTAGCGCGCTTTGATTGCCACTTGCGCGGCTTCGGTGACGGTTGGCCAGAGGTAATACTCCTGATGGATGACGTCGGTGGCATCGTGGTTGCGGTAGAAGGGGTAGAAAGCCCCCAGCATAGCCCAGCGTGCACAAAGCTCTTCGGTAGTGTTGCCAGCGTAGCCACAGACATCAGATCCGACCATCGGGACCTGGTAGATGGCTGCGAATGCAATCATTTCGGCAATCGAGATTCGGTAGTGAGGCCAGTCGGAGTTGTTGTCGCCGAGCCAGTGGCCGACGAAGCGTCCCGCACCTGCGAAGGTGCTGCGGGTTATGACCAAGGGTCGGAGTCCGGGGCGGCGATTGAGCAAGGCGCCGCGGCTTGCTTCGCTCATCATGGTGCCAAAGAGGTTGTGGGTGTCGTATTCAGCAAGGCCGTTCGCATGGATGAGGCTGGTGTCGATAGTGAGGTTACTGATGGAACCGGCAGTGTTGTGGATGGAGTATGGTGGGTCGATGAGGTCGCGGTCGGGCAGCCCCATCATGGCGCCTGCAGTTCCAATTTGTCTCTTTTTGAGAGCTCGTCCTCGCCCGCGCCGTATACGGCTTGACGACGAGGGCTGGAAGTCTGCAGGAAAACCAGGGATTGGGTAGCCTGCATTGGCGCGGACTGCTGGAGGTGTAGGGGGATCACTGTTGAAAACGGCAAAAGCCGCTGGGTCACTGCAAGGATAAGGGCAGAAGTTCGAGGCTTCGTTCATGTCTATCCAGAGAGCATCGATGTCGACGCCATCAGTGGGACTGAAGAAGCTGGAGAATTCGCCGTTCCAGTAGCCCTGAGTGCTCGGATTGAACCAATCTGGGAAGGCGGCGATACCGGGCCAGACGACGCCTAATTGGTGATGTGAGTGTTGCTATCTCTTTGCGCGCCTCTGCTATTGTGAGTCACTTACCTTGGAAGATGGATCCATTGCTGTCTTTCATGAATATACCCGCGTCCTCACCATTGTCGAAAGCCGGGTAGTCCTGATACGCCACGGCAGGGTCTACCATCATGACATAATGCTGATCATGATCATGAAGGTAAGTGACGAGCTCCTGCATCTTCTCCAGCGGGAACCGATCAGGATCCAATGTGAAGACCTGGATATTGTAAGCCTCCATTTGGCGTTAGTCGGGAGTTGATTTACCTTTCGCAAGTCCATGTAGTCAATGTCGGTCCACATTGTCTCCAACGGTATGTCAGCGATAGAATAATTTGCAACGACTGCGGCGACCTCATAAACGTCCTGCATGCCGTATCGGCACTGATGGAACCCCAAACCCCAATATGGCATCATGGTAGGCTGGCCGATGACGTCGCTGTATTGCCTAGCGACGTCAACCGGGCCTGGGCCAGCGAGGAAGTAGAGGTCGATGACCCCACCGATCATGTTGTACTGCAGATACTGTCCCGCGGAATCACTGTTGATGTCGAGATCTATACCATTGCTATTCAACATGAAGACTCCATGAGTCTCACTGCTGCTTGCGCGGTGTTCAAAGTAGATTGGGTGGTTTCCGTAGAGGTTAGTTCCTGACGGGATCAAGTACGCATCTCGAGACCACAGCGTGCGGGTGTAGTCAGTAGTTGGACGTAGGAAAGGGTCGGTATCTTCTCCAAATCCATAGATATTCGGACTGTCCGGAAGCGAAGTGCGCAGCCGGACATATTGCGACTCGAAAACGAGCGCCGTTCCTGAGGTGTCAAAGATGGTCTCTCCGCTGTCCGTGCGCTGGACGGCGAAAGAGAAGGGATCCTCGGTTAGGTTGAATGCCAGAAGTGAACTTCCCGCAGAGACGGTATCGTTGCCAGGGCGCCCTACGACCGACTCCGGGACCTGATAGGCTGTTTCACTCTCGTCAAAGATTTTGACATGAAGACGAGAGTCTATCAAAATGTCAGCGTTTTCCTAGTTTGTCACGTGACAAGCCTGGCTACCAACCTGTTTGATATTGCACCAGAAGTGTCAAATCTGGAAGGTCGTAGCCGTAGACATTACATCCATCACCGGCTATCTTCAGTGAGGCAGTCAGGCCTGAGTCAGTCTGGGCTACGTCGGTGGCAGTGTAGCCAGGGCAACTGCTTAGATCTTGCGAGAGTACGGTGCTCAAAGACGCCAGGACAAGCCCAGCGGCTCCAAGTACAGGCAACATGATGAGAAATATGACTGGGGAGAGTGGGAAGAATGAGGAGAGGAGGAGGAGCAAGTCGGTCTCGACGAGGGAGGTGGAAGAGAGAAAGGAAATCTACACTTCTTACCCCACATACTTATAGCTTCACCTTGAGCTGCGTGTTGACGGTGAGAGGTGGCAAGGGTGAAAGAGATTCACCAAAATCAACATAAATCCCCGCTTTTGGGTCACGGGTACCGTATGGGAGGGCAGATGAGTGCACGGGTATGCTCGGGCCTCTGTGGGCCTTGAGGAAAGAGAGATGGAAAATTCTCCGGAAGAGTGCCGTGACGTCTTGCATCTTTGCCAATCTTGCCAATGTGCCCAACTCTATTTCTCCATGCGTGCAGGCTATGGTCGGGCCTCTCAATGGATGGCAAGATCAACACTTACCGGCTGGAAGGAAATGAAGCCTTGCATATTTCCGGCCCTCGGTGTTACTGCTTGTCACTGCAATAGGTACACGTGTCGAACACCAAGTCAGCAGACCTGGTCTTTGCTGACTGGAAAGGAAATCCAGACAGGAATGCTAGTCACGATAAGGGAAGGTGCTTTGATACGCAAGAACCCATGGTGTGAGGGGGTGTGAGGGGGTGAGAGGGAAGTGATGGAGTGATGGGATTGTCGCGAGAGTGGGGACTCCGAGTGGCGGAAGTACAAGTACCTGGGAAGTATTCCAGCATGGCAGGACATTGACTGGCTGCCTGTGAATTTGGAAGATGCGGGGAAGGGAAGGAGGATGCTGTCGTCCGTAGACATGTACACTGGGCAACAAGGTATACAAGGCCAAAGAAAGTGTCGCATGTCAGGTGGTCCAAAAATAAGCGGCATTTATCGTGCATTTAGCCGGCAAACTCTGACTTGATATAAACATGGAGCGTTAGGTGCATGCATGAGGCTTGGAGGCTTGGAGAAAATGAAAGGAATTGTATGATTATTATTGCATCAAGTGGCATGGGGAGAAAGATGATTGGCATGGGTCGAGTAATAAATACAGTAATACATAAGCGTCAAGCATGAAATCGACAAAGAGCCTCGAGCCTCGGGGGCCAAGTCATGAGATTGCGGGGAAAAAGGCGCCCCCTCGGCCGCGCTACTCACGAACCGTTGTACTACCGCTTTCCCCCGATTTGCTGTCCTGCGACTTCAATGCTACTTCTTCATGACTTGCCCACTCACCGCTTTCTACCATGTCCAATCAACATCCCCTCACTTCTCCCACTCTTCCTTACCATGACCTTACCCCATGGCCACGTCAATTGATGCACTTCTCCGACTAAGGATCAGGATAAGGATAAGGACGAGGACGAGGATGAGCATGAGCAGGAGGGTGAGGATGATCGGATTATCCCAAAGGCATCTGACATGCTCCAGCTCCACATTAGCACTTTCATCCAGTCAAGCTGGAGAAGACTTGCCTAGAAGCTTTCCACCTCCCAATCACCTTTCCCTCCACTCCCTGCCATCTCACTTGCTCCCCTCTTGACAAACTCTCCATAGCCTTTTTCGCCAACCACTCCTCCCTCGTCACGCGCCCAAACCACCTTTCCCCGTAGGATCGTCCATCGCGGCCAATTCTCCACTTTCCTGCCTTCGTACGGTGTGTAATCGACGTGGTGATGCAGCTGTCCATTCGTCACGCTGAACGGCTCCAATTTCCCTGGCGGATACCAAATGCACAAGTCCGCGTCACTCAATCCCGGCAATAATGCCCCTTTCTTCGGATAGAGCCCGTACAGCTTCGCCGCGTTCGTACTTGTGACTTCGACAAATTTACTCAACCCCAGTCTTTTGACCCCTTCAGAGAGCACGAGCGGTAGCCTCGTCTCTACACCTGGGCAGCCATTGGGTATGTATTTGAATCGGCCTTCAGGGTATTCCTCGCTCAACACGCTCTTCTTGCCCGCTTCACGGTCGTCGTAGACGAAAGGGCAGTGGTCTGACGAAAGTATAGTGAAAGTACCATTCGCAAGTCCGCGCCAAATGGCTTCGTGGTCCTCTGATCCTTCGCGGGGCGGCGGCGAACAGACGCATTTGGCGCCCTCGAACCCTGCTTTGTCGAGATCGGAACGCGTGAGGAAGAGGTACTGCGGGCATGTCTCTGCATAGATCGGTAGACCCTTGGTCTGCGCATGCCGGATGTGGGCAGCCGCTGATGGGGAGGAGACATGCACGATTAGGATCGGTGTGTCTATGATCGAAGATAGAGCGATAGCACGATTTGTAGCCTCCGTTTCCACAATCTGAGGCCGGGATGTAGCGTGGTACTTCGGCGCATACAGTGCCCTGGCCTCGAGCTGTTTAGTCATCCAGGAGAGTACATCCCCATTTTCGGCGTGGATCAACGTCGTAATGCCGTTCCTGCGCGCTTCTAGAAGGACGTCTAAGATTTGGTTGTCGCGGAGTTGGAGGGCTTCGTATGTCATGTAGATTTTCAAACTCGAGACACCCTGTTCGCGAAGGGCCGGAAATTCGGAGAGGACGTCTGGGGTTGGATCGGAGATAAGGAGATGGAAGGAGTAGTCAGTATAGCATTTCTGACAGGCTTTGATATGCGTCTGCTGCAGGACGGGGAGGAGAGCAGGATCGCTTTTGCTCTGAGGTGCGAATGTTACCTTCCGGTTTCGTAGTCAGTTGTTTGCCATTGAGCTGAGAGGAGTGACAAGACAAGCTTCATGGATATGCTTCTTCTCGAAAGGTGCTGCAGAATGCCCATTGGGTACGGGTCCGGGGAGGAAATGGCCCGAGATTCATTAGACGTACGATTGTGGTTGTGCCGCCGCAGATTGCTGATCTACTTCCTGCGGTTGTCCCTTCAGCGCTCTCGTCGTCCTGCGAGGTGGATACAATAGGTCCAATGTACCCGTTTCATAATCATCGGCACTTTTCCCTTTACCAAACAGCGGCGGCTCATCAAGGTGAATGTGCGCATCAACGCCTCCCGGCTAGAAGACCAGGTCAACATGACCTCTCCATCAGGACAAGCTCAACCTACCATGACATATCCACCCTCGGCATCAATGACTCTCTTGGCCGCGATTCCGGCTGACGAGCCCTTGGGGAACAGAAGGGCTATTTTTTCGTTCTTGATGGCGATGTCATAATGGCCAACATCAGAAGCAGTGACGACCAGACCGTTGACAATCAAGAGGTCGTAGGGTTCCATTGTTAGGTCTGCATACAGGAGTTTGTCGCATCTGCTGGGCCCGAGTCATACATGTTTGCGTTGCTCTACTTGACAGAATGAAAGCTTTGGTCTTTGGTCTTGGAGAAATCGAAGTGACACAGATGTGTTGGGCTTTCAAATTGAATTTGCTATCGGGGCTATCAATACAAGGTACTACTACACTGTAGTACAAGTATCCGAGTGCCTGCATTAGTCCTCTTTCCTTTCAGGAAGGTGCAATGTGGAAAGCGGGGGGATTATCTATTGATTTATTGATTTATTTATTACATGGATTGGAACAGTACTCTACAACATAATCAATCTCACACGATCTTTTCATCTTTGAACCTCTTTCAATATTTCTCATCATCTTGAGCAACCGCCAACGCGTTTGAACATGTCGAAAAGACACCCTCTCTATCTTCCATCTAAACCCCCGTGCCAAGCAATCCCCAAATGCCTCCGAAGAACTTTCCCAACTGACATGTTTCCATGTCGACCTCTGCTGGAAAGACTCGGCGCAACATGCCACATGACCTCGTTGTCTCTGATAACCCCAGGCCAGCTCCTCCCTGATATTGTCGACCTCAGCGAGCCCGCCATGTAGCCGATCACGGTGGTGCTGGCTTCGAATGACCGACACTTAGCCATATTTATCCTTACAGTACGAACAGGCTTGTACATCACAACTTGGGCATCGCATCACAGTACAATTATTGTGGCAGAAATAGCACTCATCCAAAGAGTCGATGATGTCCCAGAACTCCTTGTGGACTTCCATATGCGAATCGTGGAAGTCGTTGCAGAAAGGAGGGTCGTAGTCCGAGCCATCGTAAACATTGTCCTCGCTAGCAGGCGAAGGTTCGGCCGTATCCTCACTGAAGCTTCGGTCGGAGTCCGAGCCGTCGAAGCTCACTCTTGGGTTGTACATGTATCCACAAGCGGGTCGTTGCTGCCGGGCCAAGTCTTCATCATATTGCCAGTCATACATGGGCAGCGTTGTTTCGGGTGGCTGTTCAGTGTTGAGATTCTCGCCACAACAAGCGTTCCGTGCTTGAGGCATGCTCAAATTCTGATACGATGAAGGGCGCTCATTATTGGCTGATGATTGCTTCTCTTGGTCTTCACCCGCTTCTCTTTGCGCTTTTGTTTTTGTCGTTGAGTCGGTTTGCTCTCTGTGCGAGCTTCCCTCACAACCTGCTTTTTCACTCCTTGCGGCGTCTTTCCATGCCTAGGAAAGCAATAGAGTCAGCATGCCATGTCCGAGGACTCAACTTCGATCGCAAGCTGATCAAGGGAGTAACAGCTAGCGTAGAAAGCTTTTGTCGCCCCTGAATCGCCTTCTGCGACGCAGGTAGAGGTAACAATAATCAAAGGACTGCTCTGAAATTTACATACCTCTCGCAGCTTGACATGGGCTTCATTGGCCTCTTGCTCCCGACCCCGATCTCTTAGCAATTTCACCATTCGCTTATACTCGTTTCGACACTCCTTAAGATGCTTTTCCAGAGAATTGCGTTTGATTGGTAGCTCAAAGATCTGCTCGTAATCATCGTCTTTTCTTTCATCCTGATGATAGTCTTGTGATTAGCGTTTGAATTGAGATACAGACTGAAGGATTTAGACAATTCTGAGAGCCTAAGTGGCAAGAAAGAAGTCCATCTCATGACGTGCAATGGGGATGTAGGACAGCTTCTAGAAAACGCTCGTGGGAGAAGATTTCCCCTGGAGATGTCTCATCCACCACACTGAGGTCTCAACTCGGATAGAGCGGCTCCCAAAAAGCGTACCTTCGTTCGGCTCCTTGACTCATCTATCCTGTCTCTCGTTCTCCCAATTTCGGCTTGGATGCTGACAATCTTGGACAGCAGGGGCGGTAGCTCAGTCAGCATTCTCTTCTCGAATTGCTCTCTTTCCGCTTTCCTGTGACTCGATCGTTCTTTCTTTGCCCTCTTGAGCGTCTCTCGGTACTCTTTTTTCACCTTGTCGGACCAGTCTAGGTCAGGCTGTTGTGGAAATGGTGGTCTTCCCCAATCGCTATCATCTTGATGCTTCGCTCTTTCGGCTTCTCCCCTAGCTTCTTGTTGTCCCTTGTATCCTTCTGCCCCAAACACAAACTCCTCTGTGTCCTGATCAAACGGATCTCGCGGTGGTGGTGGCGTATCCGTATGACGCTTCTTTCTTTCGGCCTCTCTGCGAGCCTTTTTACGAGCTGCACGCTGTTGCTGCTCATGCTCGTGAAGATCCTCTCTATCCTTCTGCTGGCGATCAGTAGCACCATGTGCATATGTCGGGCCGCTCCAGTAGTCTGAATTTTCACGTCGCATATTCTCTTGCCGCATGCGGGTAGTGGTATTGGGATCGGATGGTGCCTGGGGTGGCCAATTGTTTGGCTGTGGCGATTGTTTTGCCCTTTGGCTTGATGAGAGAATCGCGTCATACTTCGTTCGATTGTTCACATCAGAAAGGGTCTCGTACGCTGCGCCAAGCTGTGTCATAGTGGATATGCTAGTCAGTCATCACATTAGCAACTCTTGTCAGAAAGGGATTGCGCCGACCATTTGAAAGGCTGCAACGGCTCGAGGGTTGCAAGGATCTTTGTCCGGGTGACATTTCAGTGCCAGTTTGTGGTAAGCGTCTCTAACTTCTTTCACTTTCGCTTCTTTGCTGATGCCCAATAAATCATAATAAGTCTGGCATGAGGATGACGCCATTGCCGGAGATGGTGATTTGGGCTGCAGCCGTTTCTATCTTCTGAATTGTCACTATCGTTACACTCAGATATTAGCAGATGAGTTTTAGGGGTACAGCATATTTGCATGATTGTACACATGTTTTGTGACGGTTTCCTTGATCTGGAACTGCACCAATGCGGTATGTGAAGAGAGTCGCTAATGATTGCATTTATGTGGCTCGCAGGCTCACAAACTTGTTCTAGGTTCTAGGCCTTTGCGAATTGGTGGTCACCCGATATTGCTGTCCCAGTCAAGATTACACACCTGTTTTTGATATCTGCAAATTGAAGGGTTCAGTGGGAGCGTCAAAGGGTGTCAAGCATAGATAGTTGACGTCGTAGCCAGAGTAGGAGAGAATATTTTGCCGGAAGGGCAAGAGCTCAGGCAACCTGATTTTGGTTGTTGTTGTTTTGGTTGATGATGATGATGATGATGATGATAATGGTGGTGATGATGACTGGCGACGACGAACAAACAATGAAGCTGGTTTGTCACTGCACTCCACCGCAAATGTGTCAACGAAGAAGAAAGACTGTGGATTGAACTGTGCGAGACCATTATGCCAGATTTAAGAATCGAGGTGAGCCGCCGCTAGTGTGAAGTAAACACTCAGGTAAAGTAAACATTCATTGTTCTTTCCCAAGACACATCAAAAGTCCAGAAGTATTTTTATTGGCACTCTACGGTCTGAGGCGTTCCTTCTGGGCAAGGCAAACTAGCAGCGCGATGGCTAAGTGCATTTGTCTCCATCATAGTAAAAGGTTACCAACGATCAGTCAAGACGCAAGCACAAGGTATTTTTGGGTGGAAAAGGATACGTCTTTCGAACCAACACTCAGCCAAACCACCAATCCCTCCAGCAATGACTACTCACATAATGGCGTCCAGTAGATATCTCCGTCTGTCTCGAATCAATAAATTACGACGATACATCCTAGATAAACCAACCGAACGGCCAAGATTTATGGATGATCTCGTACTCAAATATCGTCGAAGGATAGTCTTGTCTCATACCACTCACATAGGTGAGATTCGCATCCAGCTCAAGATCAAGCGATGGGGGAGCGGAAGACCGAGCGAGGTGAGAGACTTGGATTCATGGAACGATTGGAAGGCAAGAAGAACGAGATGGAGAATCAAAGACCAACTGATTAGTATTGGTGATGTACATACATCACAGTCATCGCTGTAGCATTATTTTGCCTGCTCCTAGGACCTAAGACTCGAATCCTTCCCGTCCTCGTGAGCCAAGTTCAGTACGCTACTCTTGTCCGCATATCCTACAAATCTGTTAGCGTCGGTGACTACGTTAATATGACTAGGGTGAGACTCACAGATATCTTGCGCTCGATCTCTCGAACAGACCTGTCCAACTCCCCTGCAATCATTTGCTTCTTGTCGTTGGGTAGCAATGCGTACCGCTCGCACAAGTCTCCATCAATCATGCCCTTGACCGGCGCGTAATATCCCCGATACATAAGATGATCTCGGCCTGCTAGCGGTGCATCCTCACTCCTCAAATGTTGCTCCAACGTCTGGAAAAAGTCGACATCTTCTCGGCTGACGAATGGCACGAATATACCCAAAGTCCCTTGCAAGCCCGTCCACATAAGCACATCCCGTCCTCCCGCCACCAGCTGAGTCTTTTGTATGCTTGTGGGCACGTCTTGTGCGAAAAAGTGGCACATCAAGGCAATGCGATTTGGAGCACCTTGGAGATACTGCCTTTCGTGGATGAGATGAGCACCCGAGCCATCCTCATCGGCTTCTTCAGAGACCTTTTGGGGACAACGTAGCAGCCAAATATTCCCGAACTTGTCGCCACCAGCAACGGTCTCATAATCGACCATGGTACTGCACGTTGTCCATCTTGCAATCACGTCATCCACAAAGGGTATCAGCCTATTCTCCTGGAATTTATAGACAACGTAAACAACACTCTCCTGCACATCGCTGACGATGATGCGACTGCCTTGGGTTTGTAAACCGACGACAAGATTAGGCACCACTTGGGCTTGGCATTTTCGTAGCAGCTGCTTGAGACCTAAGTCGTAGATGCGAAGCTCATTGCCCACACCGGCTAAAAGACGACCTTGGAAGCCGAGCAGAGCTTGCGGAGGTTCCTCGATCCTAGTCTTGTGGATAAATTCTAGCTCTTTGCCATCTTCGAGGAAGCGGTAGACATAGATGAAGCCAGCAGTGAATGATCGCGGAGCTACCACAACGTCTTTGCCTGTGCCAACTACTAGAAAGGTTTCATCATCCTGGCTCGAGAATGAAACGGCTGCTATACTGACGGCCACCTCGTTGTCTTCGAGGTCGATCTGCTGAAGAACAGCTTTCGCGGTTACGGGATCAATGATATGTATACACGACGCCCAATGGCCTTGAGCACGAGGATAACCGAATTCATCGGGTGGAAGTTCAGCGGCATCACCATTAGTGAGGTTAGAATCATCCAGAAGGCGTTGCTTGGTGGATGGAGAAAGGGTATTGTTGTCGGCTTCTATTGTGTAGAATAAAGGTTGGTCTGGATGGCGGACAAATTTTCGTGGCGTGTACGTAAGGGGAATCGACTGTTGTAGAAGGTTGTTGCCCAGCTTGTCGATGGAGAAAATCCTAGGTAGAGTGACGTTAGCGTCGAGGGAGTAACACTGTACCCCGTTCGGACAAATGGAAGCAAGCCATATTTCAGAAGGAACAATTGGAAGTATTAAAGTGCTTTGCCTCATCGTCGCAATTGACATCGGAGGAAACCGCTTGTGGGTCATCATGTGTGGCAGATTTGAAGAGGAGGCGTAACGATGACAGGGGCTCACCTCAAGCTCTTTCCCTCAATTCCGACCATTCCCTCCGGACACTGCTCACTGCTAAAGTTCGAAGCGTACTCTAATCCGACATAATCCAAGGGTGTGAGCAGGAATCCTTTCGTCTGGGGATCAGAATATCCAAGCCATGGCCGAGAGCTCAGTGCAAGAACAGACGACTGCCCTTTCACAGATACTCGGAAGAGCTTGGCAGGTTTAGGACCGAGGAAGCGCGTTCGCGTGTCTGAGAGCTCACCAGTGACTTCATCGAGGACTGTGCGAAGATAGACGCCGGAATAGAGACCAATATGCAGGTAGAGCGTGGATCCACCGGATGTTGAATCCGCCATTGCCATGACTGCTAGCGCGCTCGGCGCAGAGGTTAAGGCCTGAACAGATTTGTTCTCTAAAGTGGAGTCCGGGTCCAGGCTCAGTATTCGCACAGTGGAATCATCGCAGCCGACAGCGAGAAACTGGCTTCGTACACGGCCTTCTGGAACTTCACCGAGACTCAAGCATGTCACAGTGCCGCTCATCTCTCGCTTTTCGTCGTATTCTGCCAGAGACCCGTCTTGATCCATTTCAAAGTAGACAATCTCTCCGGAGCTCAAAGCCACGGCGACTTGTCGTTCATTCGTTGTCGCTGCAACGATGGATCGATGCTGTGGTGCCGGCCATTCGTTAACACGTCGATCTGCCCTGATATGCCTGATTCCTTTGGGGTGCACTTGGATCAAAGCATCTTCGCCAAGCTGTTGAACCGCGAGCGTTGGAGCAGATGAAAGGAATCCAGTGTCAGTGACTTCTTCCACAGTTTCACCAATGCTCAAGACCAAGGTCCCATTGTTGAAAGAGAGCACAATATAGGCATCGTATTCGTCGCCGCGGGTGATCTTAGTAGTCCAGACAGCCGACGGAACGTAGGGCAACTCCGAATCTACAATGTCATTCACTTCCAAGCCGTGTTTGAGCGTCCGGAATGAACTTCGTGCCCCGCTCCCGCATATAGAGTATATCTGCGGTGCATCTTCTTCAGTGAGATTTACAACTTTGCAGTCCAGCTGAGGATTCATCGAGTCAATGCTTTCCACCAGGTTGACGTTTTCTGCTGCTCGCGGGTGGAAGTAGACTGCTTCGTACGTTGCGGTCGCTTCTACAGGAAATGAGTCGCTATCAAACTCGGTCTCTTCATCATCGTCCCCAAGCTTCTCGAATTGGTAGAAATGGTGATTGCCTGTTTCGCTTGCAACAAAGAGGAAACCGCTCTTGAGGATGCAAAGGTTGGTGGCTATAGGAACGGTGTCGAAGTATTTGATCTTCAATTTTCTGACTTCGCCGGTCGGTTGGCCGGCTTCATCTTCTACCATTTCCAGCGTGACTTTAAACATGTCTCCGTCTTCGCTCTGCAGCAGGAAGAAGAAAGCTCCTCGCATTTTGTGCATGACCCCAGCGATGATAAATCTTTTGCGCTCAGGGTTTTCTGTGGCTCCTCTGCGCCTTGGTATGGCCACTCGAAACGGGTCTTGGTTGGAATGCCTGTAAGTGATGTTGTCCAGACCACACACAAGGACTCCGCTCGGCCCGTCTGCACCTCCAGGCACTTGGAATAACATGGTTGCTGTCCGATCCACAGGATCACTCCATTTCCGGACGACATGATTCAGTCCTAGATCAAGCTCATAGTATACCAAGTGTTTCTCCAATTCGTCAAATGCTTGACCTGTCGAGTCTAGATCACATTCCGTGTAGTCGACTTCGAGGGCCGCAAAGACAGGATTTTCGTATCCAACGTCAAGTCCAACCAGTGCGAAAACCAACGTCTGTGCCTTATGGGCCTCGAGCGGAGAGGATATTGTCAATTCAGCCTGTGCGTCTCGATTTAGAACGTAGACGAGTTTGTTTTTTTCGACCGACGCTATGAGGCATGCCCTACCCTTGGGATCCACTGCAAGATACTGTCCTGGTATTACCCGCCGTATACCTGATTTGCCAAAGGTCTCGAGATGTAGTCGGTTGAAACGATTTTGAGAAGGAACGTATTCGATTATGGTGATACGCCCAGAGTCGGATCCTATGATGATATAATCTAGAGACACCAAGCTCAGCCGTATTCTTCAAGATGTATTGCGAATCTAGAGCCAGCACAGCCGTTGTGGCGGCTGTAGTGGCCGGTGGAGCTGCCTCTCCGTACTTCAAGAATCACTAAATGTAGCTTCAAAAGCCAACAGATACGGTACATACCTTTATTACTACCCGCCAGTCTGAATGCTGCCAGAGTCCGTATGATACCAAACAAGTCTTGAGATAGGATTGTTGTGATTTTGCCCTGAGCAGGGTCTGGCCGATGGATGGTGAGTCGAGAACCAGAGGCGGTCACAATCTGTTGCTCCTTGGTACCCGCAAATTGCCCGAGTATCGCCTGTGTTATGGAGAAAGGGGGCTGAATTGTGAGGGAGTACATGAACATGCTCGATGTCGTCGCCATTTTGTCGGTGGTTTTCAGCCCGCAGGCTATTGACTCGACTCAAAGGTCACACCAAGGCTGATGCCACTCTGCCCGAGAGGGTCTGCTCACAGTCTCTTATCAGGAAAAGCATGTAGCCTCGGAGGAAGCTCGAACCAAACGGAAATTTTGCGAATTTTCATCCAAGCTCGCTAGTGCCGATCTCGTTTCTGATACATAGGGCTGACCCTCGTGAATGGGCTAAGCAATTCATGATATCAGAGCTTCGACTTTGGACTTGATACGGTCTCTCAGCAGCGACAGTAAGGTAGCGATGCAATCCGGATACACCTGCTCGAGGTGCTTGCACAGTTTGAGAAGACTCTCTAATACCAGAACGCGTACCCAAGCATACAACTCAATTCCCCACCGCAGATGGAAATCTACGAGTGCGAGACCCAGCACAAAGAATGCATCCACTCCCAAGCTTCCCGTTCACCGGCGTGCTGTTACCTCTCAAGGCTATCAAACACAGACCCCAATAGATGAGCCGCCGGAAATAGTCACACATCCTGGACTGGCTAATGCACCATCACCCACTCTCTCCGGCAACGTCCTCCTCCAATCTAATAATCTCTTTCACCACTTCTCCGACTCGCCATCACCGGCGATACGTCAAAGAGCTGCTTTCATGAAAACACATGCCCACTGTCCTCATCCCTCTCACCGCCAAACTCGGATGCCGCTGTCTCCCCACGACCCGGAAGCAAGAAAAGGAGCAGAGTCAACCCAACCGCCAGCTTTCGTGCGCTTCGAATGTCCCGATTGTGGAATACCAGTATCATGTTCGGAAGAACATTGGGCTGACGATTACGAGGCCCATATGGAGATATGTGACACGCTTCGACAGGTCAATGAGGATGACCACGATCTGCGTTCGGGACGTTTCTTTCCAGAGTTTGAGTACCCAGGTCCACAGATGGAAGAGGCACTGGTCAATATGACCAACTGGGACACGTATCTGTACACACGGGAATACACTGCTATCAATGAAGAAAGATCCCTGCGTCAAGTGACCAGGCTCCTAACGTACCCAGTAACTATTGGCAGCATAATCTCGGAACTCAGCCCTTACGATATCCGTCAAAATGGCCGGCTCACGAACGAAGGCCTGAAATCTCTCAGCGCGCTCCGCTACTCTCTACATCCTCCCCGTACCGGCGCCGACGATACTATAAAGGGTCTCCGTCTCAACCCCCCACCCATGCGCATCTTTATCCTCGGAGCTCGCGCCGAATCCTCTCTCCCTCGCGAGGTCTGGCAACAACTGGCCTTCCTCTTCCCCCGTGTAGCCTTCCACCTGATCTTCATCGGCCCAGAATCAATGGCAAATCGAGACGCCGAGTTCCCACTCCCAGAGCGAACACCTGGGAATCCGTTCGGGGCCGTGGTGGAAGATCGCATAAGTCACGAGATGAAAATAAGTACCTTTGTCGAGTACTACCATACGCTACATCAAGCCAAGCTGTTCCAACCTTTCGACCCCTACTTTGACTGCTTCGTTCTTTTCCACCCTGGCTTGGGCCATCCGGCTAGCTCGCACGAGTGGGCAGAAACGCTCCCCCAGTTATTGGAGACCAAAGTGCCTATTATCTCTACCGGTTATACAGAGTGGGACATGGAGCGAGACCGGAAATGGGTAGAGGAGAAGATGGGCGGAGAGATGGATATCTTGATGGAGCCCGGAGAGAACAAGTTTCGGAGTTTGAGATGGGACATAAATGACTTTGACCCGGCGGATGTAAGTTGTGGAAACTGGGGTGTGTGGGCTTTTAGAGGGAAGAGGTATGCTCTCTCCATTGCCTCCTCCAAATTCGACATGGTGCTGACCGACCATTACAGGTACGAAGCCATGATGCACGATTAGAGTTGTATATATCATCGCCTGGGAGCACGTCCTCTCTACGGAATAGAAGCAAGCTTCTTAACAATCAAGACCCGCTCTACTGACTGGTAGTTGTAATGCAAAATGTACACCATTTTTAGCGGTGACTGTGAAACCAACTCCCAGACATCTAGCTCTGAGTAGGAAGTCCGAAATTGTATTTGTTCTTTTTATAATCTCGCCATCTTTTGGATAACCACAACATCCAAGCGGGGAAGTGGAAAACGGTATTCAAAGAAGCCGCCGAGGGCACGATATTGGAAGAAACGAGGTTTACTCACTTCAAAAGGAGACGAGCTGCAGACTACAGTCTGAACATTCAAGTGGGACAAGGAACGTTACACTTCCTTGACATGAGCCCAATCTAAGGCCTGCACCATGTTAAGTATAATTTCCATTGAATGTCCAGTTCTGTTCTGTTCTATCTATGTTCGATAATCATCCATCTCGTCTTCGAGCCGTGAAGAGCATCACACCTCCATCGTAACCGGCTCATGAACTTGTCGTATGCTGTTTAGCTATGGCGCCACCATTCTCCAACACCAGTCTGTGTTTACATCCAACAGGCCATGTGATCCAATACAGCATCTGAATTCTCGGGCCCTTTCCTTCCTTATCCTGCCGCTCTCCTCATCAGCTCCTGCCACGTACCCTCGAGAGCCCCTTTCAATTCCTTATACGAAACCACTATCACAGATTGCTCATCCCTTGCTGTCAGAGTGATCCTCTCCTCAATTCCTGCGTCCAGCTTGTTCAGGCAAGACAAGATGTGGCCCATATCCACTACAGGATTTGCTTGAGCATTGACCTGATGAAAGACGTAGTCACGAAACAGACCTAGCACTGCGCGTTTTCCCTGTGTGGTATGTGTCCGATCATGCTCATACTCAGGCCGATCACTCAGGCAGTTGAGCTTCGTCATGAGACGTACGATGCGAGAATTTTCGATCTCCTTGTTGAGGGAGAAATTGAGCTGGTCGTTGAGACGGAGGGAGTAGTCGAAAGAATCGATAGCGTTAGAGCTAACTAGCTTGATAAGAACGTCAATTCCTTCGTTATTTTCGGGTCTGTCATGACCTAGAAGCCATTCGACGACGATCCGGAGCTGAGTGTTGGTTTTATAGTAATTCTGTGCAAAAACATCCTGTGCCCGTACTCTCAGGGAAGAGCTGGACATGTTGTTCGTGCCCACCTTCAGGATGAAGTTGCCAAATTTGTGAAAATCTAGTCGTTGTAGATCAGCGATATTGTGTGCTTCACTATCCAGGAGGTCCTCCAAGGCACAACCGTTGAGGCGAATGCGGTTTTCGTCTGTCACGATTACTTTATTTGGTTCAAAGACTCGAACTGCCAATTGTGCAAAGTGAACAGCTTTTAGAGCGTTGGTGACCTGGACGACGTAGCTCCACAAACTCTTTTCGGAGATGGTGGGAGGAGCATTTCGGTTAGAACGGCCAGGCGTCTGGCTGAAGTGCTTTTCAGCAACGGTTTTTGAATCAGGATGATAGTCGGAAACAACAATTAAGGAACTGTCGTCAAAGTTCGCCGTTGTGAAGGCAGAATGGAGCGAGACGACGTTGCTGTTTGCAACAGCTGACCATTTTTCGCGGACCGCTTTGATGGCGTTTTCATTGAGACTTGTCGCTTGGTAACCTTGTCATCTAGGTATCAGCGATCGAACATGTGCCCTACTCGGAGGACAGGTACCGACCATGTATACGCCTCAGGCAATAGGTCCTGCCATCCTTGGCAGATACAGCTTTATAAGTGGTGCTAGAGTATCCACGCCAGGTCTGACTTTGTTGTTGATTTACGGCTGTTAAAGGCGTAAGAGTATGGTAATGTTCGACTGCGGGTGTATTCGTCACTGAAGAAATTCAGCTGCGCAATTTCCACAAATTGATAGCTGGGATTTTTGTATCAAAGAAGCCTACCAGCGAAAACCCTCAAAGTCGCCTCGGTCCTGGTATGGAGCTTCAGCCTGATGTCTTCTGGAATAAACAGATCTCTGGCAGTCCTCTGATTGGGCTTCGAAGGTTCTCGATGAGGTTCCAAAGGAGAGTAAAGATTTTGATTAAGCTAGGTCCTTATCAGCCTCGCATAATTTATGTGAAGCAGGCGGTGGGTACCTGGTGTGCAGGATCTGTATGATTGGAGTAGTATCTTGGACCATACCCATTCGTATCTTGTGTGTACATGTTTCCGTTTTGGTGGAGATCGGCCGCATTTGGAGTAGGATTAGCAGCGTGAGAAGTGGCGTAAGAGTCGAAGTGATCGGATTGGGGATATTCAGCGTTTTGTTCGCCCTGTTGATACACCTGAGCATTTTGATGAAACGTGTTGTTGTCAAAACAATGCATGGAAGGAGGAAAAGGATATATGTTTGGGCCGAAAGCATCGCGAAAATGGGCTGGCATTGGGGAAGACATTGATCTTTGGTTATCGAAAACTTGTCCTCGTCCTTCCAGGTTGTACTGATGTGGCTCTGGGTCGTGAGTGCCGATCAAGAATCGAGATGATGCTCCAGGATTTTGGAAGACACCCGATTCCATATGGATGGATGGCGTTCCCATATTGTTTTGTCTGGAATGCCCGAGGCTGCGATGCCGTAATGGCGTATTCGGTGTGACTGATACACAGCTAGGACTGTAATGCCCAGTTCCAATGCTGAGTGACGTTCCGCGGTCTTTGTTATGAAAGCTCCTGGGGCCAGTGGAGGCATTTGGGGGCGGGCTGGGACGTAATGCTGCAGCCTCTGCGCTGAAAGACTTCGGATGCCGGATATTAGGATTCTTTGTTGGAGTGATGGGTATGACTGGGCGAGCCTCGAAAAAGCGTGAAGAAGCCCTGCCGCTGGACAATCCATTGCTTCTTGGTCCGAAAATTGATTCCGATGATATATCCAGATTTGGTCGTTGCTTGGGGAAAAACAGCTTTAAGTCCTGACTTGGATGAAAGGAGGCCTCGTTGCCAAGAGCTAGGGATGTGGATATCGCAGGCTTGGGCTTTCCGGTTACCGACCGCTTTGGGAGGCTGTCTTGAAAGGTGTTGTTCTCAATCTCCCGATGAGACGTGACTGTACTCTTCACATGTTCGGTGTGCAATGGTGCAACGTCAGGGTCTATCAATGAATCGGATTCGTAACCGCCACGAGACTTGGCGGGAATATTCGATATGTTTGCCGGAATGGGACTGCAACAATTCTGGGCTTCAACTTCTAGCGATTGATCACGCCCTGGAACAACAGGAGTGGGAAGCCCCGTAGGACCCCTTGATGATGTATACAGTGGCTCATTACCATGCTCGGGAACCTCGCCAAACACTCTGACAGAAGATCTCGGCACCTGCCGAGCTAGACGATCCACTCCAGATGGGATTGGAGAGATGCTGTCGAATTCCGAGAACGACAGCTTACTAGAGCGACTTGATTGGTCTCTCGAGTGGGTCGGTGCAGGCTCAGCGGTATCTATGTGTAGAAGCGGCTCGGCAGGCTCTTTAACTAGAGCTGTCGGATGGTCAACTCTTTCGTTGCTGTGTGAGCGAGTATCCAGCGTTCTCAACTTTGCGTATCCCTGACTCCAGAACTCGGAAGCAAGGTTGGAGCGTGGCCGGCGTTTTCGGTCGCTGTCTGAGAGCCCAGGGAGACCATCCGGGGTGGGACCTTGATCAAGTTCAAATTCACAAACATCTTCAGGAGGTGGGCTCTCGTTGCCGCTTCTGCGTAAAGTACCTCTGCGAAGGCTTTGAGACCTATCACCTAGAGGTTCTTTATGAAGGCCTGACCTCCCATCGTTCTTGTTGATGCCTCTATCCAGCTTTTCGACTGCGGCCATAGCGGTATAGGAACTAGTGAGAGAAACAAAAACGGCGAAAAAAGGAAAAAAGAAAGAAACAACGGGATCTGTCCCTGCTTACCGTATTGTATGTTTGAGGAAGGAACTCCTGGGCGTCTGGCGCTATCCAATCAGGCGCATTAGGATTATACTGTTTCAATGATGCAGTCGTTGAGGAGACAGATGAGGAAGCCACGCTGGGAGCTGTAATTCCTCAGCATCGATATCTTTGCTAAGGTTCCAAGTATGTTTACCTGGAGTAAGGGTTCTAGGTTTGAAAGGTGCAGCATTGGCCGCTTTGGGGGACAGACCCAGAGTCTTTGTTGTGGCATGATTGCCATTCACAGCAAGTGATGAAGGCGTGAAGGTCGGTGAAGCTATGTTGAAGCGCTTCTTGATGCTATACAGGAAGCTAGTAAGTACCTTGATGAATGCGAGGACATCGCAGTCATGCACCTTTCCACTTGACTATTGGGCTGTGCTTTGACTGGATCATGATTGAAAGCACAACCTTGATGCTGTATCAGTCGTTGATTCCTAGGATACCTGATTCAGGAAGCAGCCACCTTTGTCTTCATAGCGGCAATGGCCATATATTGTCACATTCCTACAGAGCGTGTCTTTTGCATTCTCTTTTTCTCCGCACCTGAATCAGCCAAGGTCGTCCTCCCAGTCTCATACTGCAGCTGTCATGTCGAGAGGAGTAGGTTCCGACTCTTACCACGGCCTTTGGGTCTAGGAGATGATTCAGGCCGCCGCGCATCCTCCACCAAACCCTTCGTCAACGTTGCCATTTTGCCGTATGCGCCCTCTATTGGTCAGGCATTCTGAGTGAAGATGTATAGAAGCACTGTCGGACCAATCAATAAGTAGCTGTAGTATGCCGGAAAGGTCAAGTACCTCATCCCAGTAGAAGTGTGAGACCTGGGTCGGAGCTATTTATATGGTTGTTAAGATTGCGCGAATGTTGGGAAGCAAATGAGAGATGATGAGCGAGAAGGAAAGGGACAGATATGACAAGCTCGAAGGCCAGCTTCAACAGAGTAAAAAGCGAATACTAGGAACGAGTATCAAAGACAAAGGCAAAGCGTACGGCATCGAGAGACTTGTATGTACAGGACAATGTATCTATCTGGAGCTGATGTTCCGGGGGCCGAAGGTGCACGGACCGAAACCGAGGGACCAACTGACGAGGTGAGCCAACCTCGCAAGCACTTTTGCGAGCCAGCTTTCTTATACAACAACCACACCAACAACAAAAACAACACCACATCCGATTATCACTGTCTTCCAGCACACGACTTCATGTTTTTGAGCATTGAGCATTGAGCATTGAGTACGACCATGTCCCATCAAGACTTTGATCCCATGCAGCTGAACGAGAGTCAGCAACTCGCCTTGGGAACATTCACATCCGTCACAAACCAGGATCCTTCTGCTGCTGTCCCCCTCCTGCAGAGATCCGAGTGGAACGTTCAGGTACGCCACGTTTTTTAACTCACCTAAAGACATTAAAGAGCCAGGACTGATGAGGTGATCAGATCGCTATTGCCAAATTCTTCGATGGCGAGGCCCCAGACCCAGTTGCCGAAGCTCGCGCTTCTCTGTCATCCTCCACTCCCCCAGCGCAGTCCATAAGGCGCGAAACGTTGCTGAATGGCTCCTCGTCTTTTCCCAGGGATCCTGCATCTCCACCTCGAGAGCCCGCTCCACGGATAGTACCTCAACCTGAAGGTCAAAAATCCTACCGACCTCCGCGACTACTCTCTATCCTATTCACCCCATTCCGTATCCTCTATAGACTACTCGCCGGATCGTTGTCATTATTCGGATACTTATTTCCATTCCTTCCACGACTTCTACCTGCCATATCTCGGGGAACTACTCCATCGAGGTCCCGGACGGGTCGAAGGCCACTGAACCCTAGGGATACCGCGGCCCGATTTGCGAGGGAGTTCGAAGAAGAATATGGTGCCCATGAATTGCCGTTTTATGAAGGTGGATATGCTCAAGCATACGACTTGGCAAAGAAAGAGCTAAGATTTCTGATGGTCATGCTCTTTTCTCCAGAACATGACGATACCTCGGCATTTGTGCGGGAGACGCTGTTGTCGCAAGATGTGGTTAACTATCTGAGGGATCCTCAGAATAAGATCATATTGTGGGCTGGGAATGTCCAAGATTCCGAAGCTTACCAAGTATCGAATACTCTCAATTGTAGCAAATTTCCCTTCGCCGCTTTAATTGTACATACTCCACAGGATTCATCGACATCAATGTCCACAGTAGCTCGAGTAACAGGCCTCCAGCCAGCGTCGGCATTTATTGCCAAGCTGCGAACAGCCATCGCTCAGCATTCTGCTGCTTTGGACCGAGTGCGAGCCACAAGGAATGAGCAGCAAGCTACGCGAAATCTACGGGAAGAGCAGAACAGTGCATACGAGAGATCTCTAGCCCAAGACCGAGAACGGGCAAGGCAGAGACGCGAAGCTGAAGCCGCACAAGCTAGGACAGAGCGGGAAGCAAGAGCAAAGGCGGATGCGGAAGAACAAGAGGTCCAAAAAATAGCGCAATGGAAGCGATGGAGAGCGCATTCAATCTCTTCAGAACCAGGTCCGAGTGTAAAGGATGTCACTCGAGTCAGCATACGGTTGACGTCCGGTGAGCGGGTTATCCGCAAATTTGCTGAGAATGTCAAGATGGAAGAGCTCTACGCGTTCGTTGAGTGCTACGATGTCTTGAAGGAGGGGGGAGATCTTTCCCCGGCCTTGGAACCTACAGGATATACGCACGATTATAAATTCCGTCTTGTGTCTCCGATGCCTCGAGTCGTGTACGATATTCAGGGTGGTGGCACGGTGGGGAGCAAACTGGGAAGGAGTGGAAACCTTATCGTGGAACCAACCAGCGATGAAGACGATGAGGCATGATTCTGGACACATTTGCATAGCTAGAATTTGTGAACGGCATTTAGCAAGCGAAGGGCATGGGAATCGGCTTTCATTTCGGTTTGTATACTAGACTGCGTACTTTGGAACTCCTGGCCCAGATCAACAAAGGAGAGAATGCAACAACAGCGCTCGAGCTTTGGCCAAATGAATCTTGGCTGTCGGTATCCTTGGGAGTCTTTGCGAGAGCTTGGAACCACAATCAAACGATGTCACTAGATGGACGTAGATTTCACAAACACCAGCCTGTCTATCGACTATTCCTTTCCATCAGCACTCGGCATAATTCGCGCCAGAACTTACCCGTCGACATATAATAACGAAATAGGTGAAGATGAACAGTAGGGACAGTATGCCACGCCTAACAAAGGGCGAATCGAACAAGAGAGAGATAATGATAGACTTCACGGAGTGTCGTCTACGGAAACTGAGATCTGATAGGGCATAGACATTCCAAAAAAACTTAGCGACCCACATATGAAAATCGATCGCCAGGTTCCTCGCACGTCTGTTCAGCCAGTCATAGAGATTGGTTGGCAATATGAGATGTTCTGTTATTTTGAAAGATGGTTGACGATAGCATAACATGCCTGCTCTATACCGTTGGACCAATCACACTGGGGATATCGTGCAAAATTGACAGGTATGAATAGACTATGAGCCAAACGACTAGCATCACATTGGAAGCCTGACGTACCCTACGTAAAAACCGGCACGAGTAGACGCACTACCAGCAGGCAAGCTATCAGGGAGAGTGACACAGGGGTCAGGAGTCCCTCCGTATTTCATATTTAGGCTTACAAGCGGAAAGTATGTCTTTGTGATTCAGCGTCCAGAAGACTCTGAAACAACGGACGAGGGGAGCACCTTCCTCGTCAATGATGTTCTTTTTGGTACTTGAGGGAGGTGTACGCCCGCCCTATGGTCTAGCATCTTGACCGATAGCATCCAGAATTCGAGCCATAACGATTTGCAATGGATTGAAGAATGCGGATGGAGATCTCTGCATTGGTTGAATCTTGGCCCTAACACTCACGGTCGACCGAATATTCACATGCGTGCGATGAATCATATGATCATGCGCCGGATTTAAGGAGTAATAACGGAGTCAGCATTCAACCATACACGTCCGCGCTGACGAATGTTTCGGGAGGCAAAGGACCCGTACGTGTGTGTAAAAGAGGCTGTGCTCTTGGCACCCATCCCAAAATTTATTTATCTTCTTTATCCTTTCCTTACCATGAAAAATAAAGGGAATAGAAATCTTCAGGCTGAGGGGCCTCAACTTTCAAGACTCGGAACGACGGAACTATAGCGGATGCGCTAGAGATTGCCGCCAAGACATAAGCGCTGAGAAGACTAAAGTAATTACTTGACTTGAGAAAGTAAAGTACCGAGGGTAGTTACTTAATATTGGTAAGGCTGAATCCTGGGCTTCAGCCTTCAGCTTATGTACAACATGCGCATACTCACGCGTTACCTGCAAAAGTACAAACCAGAATATGCATAAGCGGTTTCTAAGTTCTATCGGGAGGCGCCCGAGTAGGTTCCCGCCGAAAGACTTTTCGCAAGTGTCAAGAACGGCTGCTAACCAGCAAGAAGGCCAGGAGTCCGAGAAGGCGATACCTGACGGAGACTCACCAGAGGCCAGTGTCTCTCGAGGTGTGGTTAGTCTCGTCAACACTGTGAATGGAGACTCTCACCATGCTAATGTTGTCCAAGAGACTGTTTTGCGAGTCTGGCGGACCGAATAATCAAGTACGAGCTTGCAGTCTTTTGGCAACAGCCCGTTTGCTAATGCTGGACAAAGGGGGAAGAAGTACTGCATCTACCCGTGATCGTCGAGGCCGCAGAATCAAGTCCAAGGGCTGCATCAGAAGCTGCCCTTCGAATACGAAAGTTCCTCTCCAAGGACAATTTTCAGCGAGCCTACGTCCAATACAATGCCCTCATGCTGGTACGAATACTCGCAGACAACCCAGGGAAAAGCTTCACCAAAAACCTTGACCAAAAATTTGTTGGCACTGTGAAGGAGCTCTTACGAGACGGAAGGGATATGAGTGTACAACAGATATTGAGGGAGACGTTGGATAGTTTCGAGGAACAAAAGGCCAACGACGAGACACTGGCTCCGTTGATCGAAATGTGGAAGAAGGAGAAGGATAAGATGGGCAAAAAATATGGTTCAGCAGTACGTATGGGTGAGCCTAGACGCGGCCCAGGTTACCAACGTGCGCTACAGCAGCCAGTACAGCCGAACATGATGGCGCCAAGAAACCCCAACAGCCAAAGTCAGCAAAACTACTTCGCACGAAATCATAGACCACGAGGTCTACCTCCACCAGCAGAACTAGCCCAGAGAGTCGAAGAAGCCAAAACCTCCGCCAAATTGCTTTCACAAGTGGTCCAATCAACATCACCGAACGAAGTACTAGGGAACGATCTTATCAAGGAATTTGTGGAGCGGTGTCAGTCAGCAACACGATCTATGCAGGACTACATCCACTCGGATAATCCAGCGCCGGACGAGGACACCCTTCTGACTTTGATCGAGACGAATGACCAGCTAGCAACAGCTATTTCCAAGCATCAACGGGCGTTGCTGCAAGCGAGGCGTGCTACGGGTGCTTCTCCACCCACGTCTACAGCCATTGGGCCATATGAGGCGCCAGCTGCGCCTGTAAATCTTTTACATGAACCCAGAAACGGGCTTTTTACACCTCCAGCAGGCCCTCCCCCTCGAAAGCCAATACCGCAACCGGAGGATCAGGATCCTTTTGGTGATCAGCACGAAGCTCATGGTTCCTCCGAATATGCTCAAGGCCCCCTTGGTCCTCCAAGCTTCGGTCTGCCTCCATCGAATATGCTACCAGAGCAGCAGCAGCCAAGCATTCCCGCCCCGAGCAATCAAGCTACCTCAAGCTATAATAGTCGGCAGGATGCGCCACCGAACAGTGTGGCTATGCCCGGAGCGGGTACAAAGAACGAGGTGACACAGCATCAGCCCACTAGGCAGGCGGTGCAGTATCGCTTTTGAGCGTAATGAAGTGATATGGAAGTGGATGTGAGGCAGCGACTGTAATGACTACGAGTAGATAGCATGTTTGCGCTGTTCGCGTCATGATGATACCCAGGAACATCATCAGATCAATAGTCAATGATCAAATTGTATATGAGCGTGCACTCTACATAAATGATGTTTTTCGTACCTTACTAAACAGCGCGAAACCTGGCACCACAGCAAAGTACAATGTCAGCCCACGAATGATCTCTCAGAGCAATAGTATCAATCACGTCTATCACCATCAGTCAATCCGTTCAATTTGCATCGACGGCGCTTGAGGCCTGGCAGTCAGAGCCATGGATGTAATTCGTAAAAATTGAAGATTCGTCACCCAAGCCTAGTGCCAACCCTCTGATAGTAGTGTACAGACCAGTGACCACCACCTGATTCGAGAGAACATGTTTTTATGATTACAAGAAACAAGACACCTCTCTTTCTCTAGTGCCCAGTTCAGTATTATATTTCAATTGGACCCTACGAGTACCCCCCGGACTTGCCACAAAGGAAGGCGTCTCGAATGGCGGCTGCATCGCATCATGCTTCTGAGGAAGGAGTTCCTTTCCTCGCTCAAGTGGCTCCTCTCTCTGAAGAGACTTCGTCTCCAACAGACGAAACCCGCCCTGGCGGCAGTACCCAAATCCACCACTTTGAGGTCTATGATCACTTAGACGTGCCGAAACAATTGAGCATCAAGCATAGCCTTTACACTTCCCACTTCTTATCTACATGGAACTCTCGGGTTTTCGAATTCGGTGCTGTATTATTTCTAGCACGAATCTTCCCTGGCACTCTCTTGCCCTCGTCAGTATATGCTCTTGTGCGTGCTGCATCTGCCATCTGCTTTGCACCCTTGGTTGGGCGATGCGTCGATCAAGTAGATCGTCTGAAGACTGTAAGACTCTCAATTATAGGCCAACGAGGAGCTGTGATACTATCATGTCTGGGCTTTTGGGCTCTGTCTACGCATGTCCTGGACTTTCCAGGCTTCAGACCTGTGCTCATAGCCATGCTAGCTCTTCTGGCTTGCTTAGAGAAGCTCTGCTCGATCATGAACACCATAGCAATCGAGCGGGACTGGGTTGTTATCGTAGCGGAGAGTTCTGAATGCAGACTGGAGATCTTGTCGGCTCAAATGCGGCGTATCGACCTCGGGTGCAAGCTTGCAGGTCCCCTTGCTATCTCTTTAATAGATGGATATTCTACGACGATAGCGATTGTAGCTGTCTTGGGCACGAACGCTTTATCAGCACTGACAGAATACTTCGCCATTGCAAGAGTCTATCACATAGTACCAGCATTACAGGCTCGTCCTGCCATTTCGAAAGATTCCGATAATGTTTCGTCTGCTGTGTCGGAAGTACCTGCAAAACGGCGGCTTGGTCAACTTTGTGTGATCCAAACTCGCGCTATCTACAAAACGGTCTCGAGTTACACCCTTCATTCGGTCTTTCTTCCCTCAATGGCGCTCTGCCTCCTTTACTTCACCGTGCTTTCGTTCTCCGGCCAAATGGTGACATATCTTCTCTCCGTAGGTCTCTCCTCCGTGCAAATAGGCGTTTTAAGAACGTTGTCAACTACGCTCGAAATTTCTGCAACGTGGCTTGCGCCAATGGCCATGAAAAAAGTCGGTCCACTACGGAGCGGTCTGTGGTTCATCAACTGGCAGATATCGTGTCTTGTGGGAGCCCTCGGCTTCTTTTTGGTCATACGTACGGCTTCAGTCGCCGCATCAAGTTTGGTAGTCGGAGTAATAACGAGCCGAGTTGGGCTGTGGGGATTCGATCTTTGCGTACAAAATATCATCCAAGAGGTATGAGTCGCGGTGACGAGTACATCAAAATCGCAAGCTGCGCTGACGCTCAGTATCTCTGTAGGGAGTCGACGCTGATTCAAGAGGATCGTTCTCCTCCCTTGAGGCTTCTTTCCAGAACTTCTTTGAGCTCTGCACGTACGCAACTACAATTGTTTTCTCTCGTCCAGACCAATTTCGATATCCCGTGGCAATCAGCGCTGTGGCGGTCCTTGTAGCGGCTGGTTTGTACGCAAAATTTGTGCGAGACAACAGAGGGCATTTGATTCATCTTTCAAAATGCATTGAGGGCAAGGGGGGCGCGAGACGGCAAAAGCAAAGTCAAAGACGTGGCTCGAACATGCAGGATTTTGCATAAGCCATACGTGTTCAACATTTTAGCTGGAACTTTTTATCGTAGGTATGAGACAAGATTTGCAGGATGTCAGTAATAATGATCAAAAATCACTTCCGCATTCCAAACCAAAATACTCAAAGATGGCCAAAGAGTGTAAATACATAGAGATAAAGTGATAGGATAGTGTGGAACGCGAGTGTCTCCTCTGCTATCATACGAGTTTAATTCAACCGAAAGCGGTCGAAAATATTCTTGTGTTACTGTAGCCGTTGAGTGGAGGCTGGTGGGTCAGAATCAAGATCAGACTTGTTTCAGTCTTCTTCTTGATAGTCCCCATTTTCACTCTCGTCATGGAGATTTTTGAGCTTTTTGTATCATCGACATGGAAACAAGCATATCTTCTACCTCGCAGGGATGAAGGAAATGGATCCGAGACATTAATCATGTTCCATGTATGTACCAAGTCAGGGTAGATAGAATATAGAAAATCATCAGATACAGTCCACTCACCCGTCACCAGAGAAGGACCAGATGCAAATCGGGTCAAGAATAGCAACAAGGTAAAAAGACCAAAAAGTTGAATGAAATATGCCCCCAGACAGATTTGAACTATCGGCCTTTGCATAGAATTGATACAAGTGCAACGCTCTACCCCTCTAATCTGAGTCAGCTCAGGGGGTCATGGAAATCAATTTGGGGATAAGTACTGACGAGCTATAGGGGCTGATAATGTGAAATTCTCCTATTTACATAAATAATACATCCCATTTTGCTGCGCGCGAGGTGCAATATTCTTGGCAATTCGGTCTTCGGAGGACTGGGAAAGAAACGTTCGATTCTACTTTCTCCGTCTCATCAATCTTTCCGCCTTCCTCTTTCACTCAAGCCACCACGGATTCGACGGCCATGACCTCTAAACTTGTATATTTGACATGGTATTTGAATACCAGATATCATGTTTTTGCGCCCCTTGCTAGAAGCCAAGAGGCTGAGATGCACGATGCACGATGCACGCTGCCTTGATGCACTCGTACTCGTACTGACGTCAGAGAGACTGTGGATATGTGCATTTAGGAATACGAAGCATCAATGCCATGTATATCTATGCCATTCTTGGGGGCATGTGCGCCTTAGAGTCTATGTCATAATTCAGCTACCCTAGTCATGATGCTCAATGAATAAGGTACCTTACGTCAGTCAGTCAGATTGTTTACTTTCGTCATGACTTTGGCAAAGCCTCCGTCGTACTCGTCATTCTGCCTTTCTCTCACTCGTCCACTTAAGCTACCTTACCTTACTGTAGATATAAGAATCAATTGCATCTTCACCTCTTTTCTTTCCTGCATTCCATGTTCTCCTCCTGCACCCGCATCCATCTACCCATTATCATTCCCACATCAAAACTCTTCACCCCCCGTCTCCACCAACTCCACACAACCCTACGCCCCTTTACCACCACCACCACCATGTCGTCGAATAGCAAAATCGAATCCGCCTCCATCCCCGCTTCCGTCCCAGGCGAGAACTACGAACCTCGCCAAACCCACCCTTCCGAAGACTATACACCCGATCCTTCTCAGTCGCTCCCCTTATCAAAAGAACGCCAAGCTCTCGTCGACGACATCCTCGACCTCTACAGCTGCAAGCCAACCGTCCAGAAGGTGAGGCGCTACACGTCTGACTGCGTGTACGACGATCAGTTCGTATATGCGAATGATCGATATAAAATGGCAGGGCAGTGGTTTGCGCTGCCGAAGCTGTTCAAGGATAGCAAGACCGAGAGATACCAGATTGTGAAGAATGAGCCTGGTTTGATCCAATTCAGGAACGAGCAGGTAATTACCTTCTTGCCTCTCCTTCCTTTTCTTCTCCTCAATCTTCAACCTCGTACTGACTCGCCATCACGTAGTCCTGGACCTTCGCCATCATCCCCAAAACCGCCACAATCAACGCCCTCGTCTCCCTCTCCCTCGACCCCGCTACCGTCGACAGCGACTTCATCCAGGTCAAGTACCACAAGGACCAGGCCAACGACAAGGACTACTCGCACGAGGGGCTGGGGTTCAGCTTCAAGAAGTGGCAGGCGGATCAAGTCATGAAGCATATGGATAGCGCCGAGGTGAAGGAGTTTGAGGCGGACAAGGGGGCGGGGAAGGAGCATGTGAGGAAGTATGGCAGTGGGGCTGCGGAGGGGGATGCGCCGACGAAGGATCTGTAGAGAGTTTATGGTGCTTCGTTTTGGCAAAAGCAATCATCAGAACTGGCCGTCATCTCACTCCACTGCGCTGAGTCAAACATTTGGTTCCTAGCGGTATTCGTGAAGGTACCTGGGGTGATGCATTTGAAGGATGGTCAGACTAGTCGAACAACTTCTGGTCGAAATTGAGGGAGTGGCCAAAACTACGGCTCTGTATAATGCCTGCGATGCTGGATTCGATGGTAAAATGACTTTTTCCGAAGAGTTTTAACTGCCGACACAAGTCCAGTATCTGTCTCGATCATTTTAAAGCGGCTGCTCTAGCTTGGCAACTTCAATGATGTTCGATGTTGTTGTCCACAAACGTGCTATGTCCCTGAAAGCCGTTCCTCGACCGGAGTGCCGCGGGTGGCTAGGTATAGATCCCTTTCATGAGATCCCAATGCAATATTGCAAATGCTGCCAATACCATCTACGCTTAGGTCGTACTCCCCGTCCCACTCACAACTAGTATAACACTCCCAAACTGCCTCCTTAGATCCTCCTTATCCACATCGTGACTATCCTCCACCTCCCCCCACCGCCCGGTTTGCCAGATAACCTCCTGACTACACGCCCTGGCCGCCTCTTCGATGCCGAATCTCCCCGCTGCCTCCCCCTGCCTCCCCCCCAGCCTCAAGTACTCGCTCCATTCGCAGACCAATCGAGCCGCGACGCACAGACTTTTGCCAGCTAGTGCGGCTCTCTCGAGTCCCACGAGCTCCCAAGCTGGCAAACCGGCCATCCAACCTTTGATGACCGCGCGCGTGGCTGCAGGCTGTGAGGTCGGCAGTATGGACCCATTGTCAAGGGTGGGTTTCAGTTCAACGCCCGGCCATACATTTTGCGTGAGGTAGGACAGGATGGGCTTCGCGGTTCGGACTTGCAGGTCTCTCAATGATTCCCCTCTGACATCCTTATCCGACGGATTCAATGGGGTAGATGCAGGGGCCCAGCAAAGCAGTGTATCAGTATCGAGATACCGTAACAGCGTATTTATAATGTCGTAGCGTACGCCCGAGCCAGAAGATACCGCGTGCTGGTTCTCTTTATCCTCGAGGCCGAGGACATGGGCGCGGGCGCTGATTGAAGTCAGTGGGATCAGGTGGGAGCGGGTAGCTTGCTGTGCGGAGACAAGGAGGTCCCATTCTAGAGCTAGCGCTGTTGCGAGATGGGGCTTCGATTGGGGAATTGTAAGGGGATTTTTGGTGGTGGGATTGCGGAGGGCGCGGGCGTCGAGGTTGACTATATGACTTTTGTCTGCAGAACATCAGATGTCTCAGCAAAGTGCTTTTGGCAGGCATGATAGAAGAGGCACGGATCCAGTTGAGCGTACTGAAATTTGATTCATACCATCATCCCGTTGCACACTCACATCTTTCCAAAACCGCTTCTTTATGGCGGTCCCGGGCTTCATGTGGCTCGCTCGCATGTCTTGTCCGCGCTTGAGCAGCTCAGCTTGCCGCCGCCGTCGATCAACTCTTTCGCCATACTGGGATGCCGCGGGTTGTGGAGCCGCTGGAGGAGGACCGGTGGCGGTGATGGGGAGAGGAGTGGCAAGCCGAGGGACGGTCGTATGGAGGCATTGGACGTGGGCTGGAGTACACGGGGATGGGACGTTCCTGTAAGATGTACAAAATAATGGTGAAGGTGCAATGCGCTTCGCGATCATTCTTACTCTGATGTACCGTATATTTGGAATTTTCTGTTCAATGCTTGCGCTAAGTGGAAATCTAAGCGGTCAATTAGTATCTTACAAAATTTCTGTAATATATATAAGTGGACGTCTCCGACATCTTCTCAAGAGGAGAAATTCGCGCCCAAGTCTTACTACAATATTACACCAACATCTAATGCACGCGATTTCTCCACAGCTACAGAGGCTTCTACAGTCTGTGCTTGTTTTGCTTGCAACGTACATCCAGCGTAAGAGAGCCTGGCCAGCCGAAGTGGTATCACAGCAACTGCAGTCAGTCTAATAGGTATGAGTCTAACGGGTATGATCGACGAATGAGCAAAGCCCTTCTGCGGTCAATCTAGATGTACGTGAGTACAAGCTGTGTTACATAGACCTGCTAATCAAGAACAATAGCAGCGATTACGGAGGAGAGACTAATGAGATCTCTGTGCTTCGTGGTACTCTCGTCCAGAGCCAGGGATGTTGCTTTTCGTCCACGTTCCTGCCCTTTGCTGATGCTGTTCCATAATGTTGATATCATTTCTTATCAATTACAAGAACACCTCTCCATTTCTTTGCCTAGTCAAGCTAGTCAAGGGTCTCGAGGCATCCATTGTTTTTACTTTACTTAAGTACAATGTCCATGCCCTCGATGGAATACGAGTAATCGACATATTTTAGCGTGCTGGATTCTCCGCTAGCTTCCATTTCTGTTCAATCTTTCCATGTCTTAGGGGTCGCCATGACGAAACCGGCATTATCACAAACAATGCTCTCGATGTTTTCAAGACCGTGGTTTGCTCAAATACAGAATACATATCAGACTGGTTAGGGGTCTATAGTCGGCTCTGAGATAGTCTCCTCCCTTATCGCTTGTTTTGTCTGCAGCTGTGAGGCACGATGGCAAAGCCAATGCAGGTTATTGTCGTGGGTCCCATCCTTTCTAAGGGTCTTTGTCCTCACATTCTGTCCGATTTTTGATCTGAGGATTGGAGCATTTCCGTGCATATGTTTTTAGGCCGAAGCTACTACTTTAGTCACGTTTCGCCTTGTGTCCACTATCTCACCGCTGAGACTTACTTGCGTAGGTCGGAGGCTCGCTGGGAGGGCTCTTTGCGGCAATTGTACTCAAACGCCTTGGCCACGTTGTGCGCATCTTTGAGCGTAATCCTACGCCGCTCTTGCATAATCAAGGTGCAGGTGTGGTCGCAGGAGACGATACGCAGGCCTTTTTCAATAAGTATGACACTACAAGGCGGCCGATTGCGGTTAGAAGCAAGTTACGACAGTACTTGGATCTTGAGGGAAACCAGATCCATGAAGAGGATATGGTTCAGAATATGACTAGTTGGGACCTACTTTATCATTTGCTCAGAGCAAATTTTGATGGTGTCGAGAGTGGCTATTGCAAAGTTCTTGAGCCATATGAAACAGATGGTCAAAGCGCGTACGAATATGGCCACATGGTGAGGAGTGTCAAAGACCTCGGTGGGCAGGTCGAAGTAGAATACGAAGACAGAATGGGCAGCGTCGATGCGACCTTAGCAGACTTGGTCATTGGTGCAGATGGACCTAGCTCGACGTTGCGCAATATGCTGCTTCCGGATGTGAAAAGGGAGTATGCAGGCTACGTGGCGTGGCGAGGAACAGCGCCCGAAGCAAAAGCATCGCCTAAGGCGAAAGGGACGTTTGTCGATAAATTCACTTTCTATCATTCCAGAGGCACGCAGATATTAGCTTATGTCATACCAGGAAAGAACGGATCTCTTGAACCCGGCGAGCGGCTGATCAACTGGGTCTGGTATTGCAACTACCCCCAGGGCTCGACAGAATACAAGGAACTTATGACGGACTCTGATGGGAAGATCCACCACATTACACTGCCAATCGGAAAACTGAGGAACGAGATACTGAATGGGCAAAGGCAGTATGCCAAATCAGCTCTACCACCGCAATTTGCAGAGATCGTTTGTGAAACGAAGCAGCCGTTCATCCAGGCTATCACAGATGTTGTCTCACCGAAGAACTCCTTCTTTGATGGCAAGCTCTTGTTGATCGGAGATGCCGTTGCAGGCTTTCGACCACATACAGCTGCCAGCACGAGCCAAGCTGCATTCGATGCGCAGAAATTGCACGAGCTGATGAATGGAGAAATCGGTTTGGCCCAGTGAGTGCACATTCCGTAGTAAACCCTGCCTAAACGGAATCTTCGTTTTGATTCGCAAGACACGTTCTGCAAGTACTTGGCTTCTTCTATCCCAGACCCGTCTTAGACCATGGGTCTTTGGCAACAAGAGAGTTATGCTGACGCGGAAGTGTTCAGGTGGGAGGAGGAGACGATGGGGTTTGCCAAACGTATGCAAAGGCGAGGGGTGGAGATGGGTCAAAGGAGTCAATTCGGGTATCACCCTTTAGCTCAGACATAGTATGGTATGGCGAGTAAATTCGCCTGCTGCTTGTCGTCAAATAAGTTACTCAGGATTAGCGAAGAAGTGGTGCTTGTTCAATAATATCATTGGGCTAGCACGTATGCACCCATTTTGTTGAGGGCCGCCCTCTGTTCTGCGATCAAACAAGGGAGCAGGTACAGGTGTATAAAACGTTTGGTCAATCCTGTACATATCCTGTTGGTGGTGTTGTAAGATCATATCATGGCATAAGGTACCTTAGGAACGCGCTTAAGCCTAGGAACGCCCCGTACCGGCTGGACCTACGAGGGAGCCGGGGGAGCCAAGGCCGAGAACTCTTGGGGCTGTAGGCCTCTAGAGCTCAAGGTCTACACAGCATCATAGCAGGCTGGTTGTCGACTTGTCGTCACCCTAAATCTTGACCCATGTGTTAGATAGCTCTCCCCTTGTCAACCCAACGTACAGGCTATCGCAGCATCGGCGACGCCTGTTGCTCTTCATACAACAATGTCCGACAGAGGGGCAGAGGGGTACGTACTGCCTGACATCATTCTATGACATTACAGCCACATTGGACTGACCAAACCTCGACTGATGCAGCCATAAGCGCTCCAAATCTGCTCTGGCCAAGTCATTGCTTCACCGAGACAAGACCAAGAGCATCGACACCGATGGAGAGTCGGGTATCGCAGGCTCCGATTCCGAACCCTCCTCTCCTACAATCGGCGCCCACCACTCCTTTGGGGGCCTGCGATCTTCTCGACACAAAACGAAGACATCGAGCGGGGTTGCCGGTATGGATACCTCAAGTCCCAGCACCGTCGCCTTGACTCGAGACGCTGCCGCTAAACAACAAGACACTGGCCCGACGATCCAGCAATCTGTCCGGATGTTCAAGCTGTTTGAAGTCCTACGAAGTGGAGACAATGCAGCAATCGCCAAAGCTGTGACTGAAACGTCTACCATGCCCACCATCAGCGAGGATGCGGGCAAGGGCGCAGCAGGCGAGACGGGGACCTTGGAAGGCACAACGATCCTACATTTAGCCATTCAGTGTGCCGATCCCTCTGTGCTTGAGCAGATACTGTCTGTTGCCAAGACCACGCCAGGAGCAAGCATAGATATCAATGCCCGAGATCGTGATGGGAATACGCCCCTTCACCTCGCTTCTATGCTCGGGCGGCCTACTACTGTTCGCCTGCTGCTGGACCAGCCAGATGTCAATGATACTCTGCTGAACTACCAAAATCGCTCTGCCTTAGATCTCGCGAAGACACCAGACATCTTTCAGCAATTACAACTTTCTCGCTCATTATTCGTCGATACTACTGTCAAAGAGATTCATAAAATCGTCAGCAAGCAGAATTATGATCAGCTCCAGACTATGCTTGAGGACTCACGCGTTGAAAGCGTCCTTGATGTCAATGGTGGAGAGCTTGCAACAGATCCCAGTACCATTGAAACTGGAGGCACTCTACTACATGAAGCCGCGCGCAAGAGGGATACCACGCTGATACAGTTGCTGCTAATGCATGGAGCCGACCCTTTTCGTAGAGACCGCAAGGGTAAGCTCCCTCAGGACGTCACAAAAGATGACAGGACACGAAGTATCCTAAGGAAGTCGCCGGCAGCGGCTGCAGCTCAGAGAGGCATCCAGGAGAAAGCAATTTTGGGCAGCGGTTCGGCTCAAGCCCCGGATAGCGCACCTGGCGGAAAGGAGGCTCAAGAGATGAAAGGCTACTTGAAGAAGTGGACAAACTACACAACTGGATACAAACTGCGATGGTTCGTCTTGGAGGATGGGGTGCTAAGCTATTATAAGCATCAGGATGACGCGGGATCAGCATGTCGTGGAGCAATCAACATGCGCATTGCCAAGCTCTATATGGATCCAAAAGACAAGACCAATTTTGAGATACAGGGAAAGTCTTCTGTCAAGTATCATCTCAAAGCAAATCATGTCGTAGAAGCCAAGAGGTGGTTCTGGGCGCTGAACAATGCGATTCAATGGGCCAAGGACGAAGCCAAAGAGAGTGATCGACAGAAACAGCGAAAAGAAGAGATGCTACGTCAAGCTAAAGCGGGACAATTGCCACAGCTTGCGGATGAATCAAAGGAGCTTGTAACAACAGACACATCTAGACTGAGCGGCAAAGGTCTTGCTCCTGCTACTGCAGTGGGGATTCCTCTTACGGCGTCTTCATCACGATTATCGTTCCAAGAGTCCAATTTTGGGGACGAGGAGGGCTCAGTGTACGACCAGTACGAACCCGGCGCTATGGATAGGGGGCTAGTCCGTTCAGTGAGGGGTGCACAGACAACCACAATTGCAGGCGATCTAGACGACGAGGAAGAATATGGAGATGATGCGAGTGATCACGAGATACAACCCCTTAGCAGGGACGCTTTTAACATCACGGCCCACTCAGCCAGTCTTCAGCTGAGGCTACTTGCTCAAGTTTCCGCGGCGCTGCAAGCGGAGAGCTCTAAAGATCAGGCCATTTCCATCTCGGATCCTACAGTCAAACAGGCTCTATCGACATATGAATCTGCAGTCGCTAGTCTCCAGGGCCTGGTTGGTGATCTGCTTAAGATATCTCGTGACCGCGATGCCTATTGGCAACACAGATTAGATCGCGAAGCAGATGTACGAAGGTTATGGGAAGATAGTATGGTACGTAATTATCAGAGCAAATACGTCTTTGGTAGAGCCAGCTTAGGCCGCAACGCATCTCACGACACAGTTCATGGGCCTCCGCTGTCTGCGCTCTATTTTTTTTTTTTTTTTTTTTTTTTTTTG